>OY744617.1:27450178-27467678 GCA_963556255.1 Allolobophora icterica
ATGCAGGGGCGTCTACACCATATAAATCTTGGAGCAAATGCTCCATCCAAGAAATAGGGGGGAAGATCTGTCAGTGTGTGTGCCACCATTTTAGGGGGGAGGAATCAGGAGGGGGAAGAAGAGGGGAAAAGGGAGTTGCTCCAATGACTTAGGGGGGATAGACGCCCCTGCAAACATGTGTAATTAAGCTGCAGTTTTAGCAGATGATAGTTTTAGCAGATGGTAGTCTAAGTTAGCATTAGCAAACAGATGGCTCTAAAAATTGTCCTCCATCTAGATATCTGATAAGTAATCCCTCAGGTGAATCAGAAATTTATTTGGCTCATGGATTTCAGATTGACATGGGATTACTGAACTAATATGCAATTTCCTGTAATGGTCAAATCGTTTATATGATAAACCATACGATGGCATACGGGAAAACTCCAGCAGCCTGTTATCTGTAATTATTTAACCCACAAACTGATCAGATCATTTAGCAATAGCTTTCCAGGTAATCATGGATCCCAGCTGCCTATAAATCATTAGCACAATGAAAAAGTATATACGAAAAAACAGTGCCTATAACTGTTTGCACTCATTGACAGTTGGATCAATTATCTCGCATCTCTCATAGCAGTGCAACAGAATTTGTGTTAACTGCAATCTAACCAGGTTAGAGTTTCAATCCTGAATAGTAATGGCCAAAATGCTAGAACTAACGTTTTTTGCTTACACATGTCCAGTGCTTTTTTTTCTATAAAAAAGGTTTCGGAACTGAACAATTATGGAAGGGCTAAATCGAGGACGACGTCCGAGAAAAACCGGGGTGGGGTGGGGTTTGACGTCATGATAAAATAAAATAGCTAACATTCTTTTATTAAAATAAATAAATTATTTTTAACAGCTGGAAAAAGGCGCCGGAACGCTCCGTAACGCGTGTGCATGTATGTGTGTATGTATTTGAGTATGCATTTATTTATACCCAATTTAAACCCGTTTTAAAAAACGGGGAATCGGGCGATTAAAATGAAAGCAAGTTTCTGGATGCGTGGCCTAAGTAAATTGGCCTATTTAGACCCATTAAGCTCGTTCGTTTCAGCCTGTTCGCCACCTGAGTAAATTAGTTTAAGCCCGTTTAAAGAGAGTTTAGTCATGAATATTCATTAGTTGGAAGCGGACAATGAGAGGAGCGTAAAAGTTCACTTCATGAATGACTTCGTGACTTCTTGATATTTCTGTTTGCTTATATTATTAATTACAAATTAGTCATGTAGTTTTAATTGCCATTGATTTGCGAAACCAACAACTACATGTAATTGCAATTATTATTGTTCTAATTGTTTTTTCCTTAAATTAGTTACCATTGGACTAGTTTTTGGCGAAGAAATATTATAGGAAATCAGGAATACTGTGGTCACCGAAATGTAGATTTATGCTACAAAGAGTCTGCCAGGTTCCCGATTTCAATCATCTTCACTTGTTGCAGTCAAGTAATTTACTGATCAGGTGCAGGAAGCCAGGAACTGGTGAAGAAAAAGATGAAGCTGTTCAGTTTCATGGATACCACCAAGGCCGAAAACAGGTGTAATTGTGATTGTAATTTAATTGACAAAATACGAAACTAATTGTAATTGAATTTGGTTTTGGGGGACGTAACTGACCCTGGTCTGTAGTACGATGAAGGTAAAGGAGTGTAGAAGATGGGAGATGTATGCGCCGTGTGGGATGGTAGACACATCTTCACGGATGCTGCTACTTCTGCAGAACAAGAAACAATGGACTATCATTATCTCCCGCATCAGATCTGCGTCTTTGAATCCTCTCATCACCTCTGCAGCTGCTGATGCTGACGCAGACAGTTTCTCTGTGCTCATTAGTCGCAGACTCCCATCGGACGAGGAAGGGCTAGGCATACCGCGTCCGAACAAAGCAAGGAGTAGCTATCGCGTCTACGCGTAGCGACTACGATTCTGCCGCCACCTATCGTCTGCCGATTATCAGCGCTAATTGAGAAAATGCACAGAGGACGGGCGACGTCTTGTAAGAGGCTTTCAGACGATATTGCGTTTAATCTTGGCGAGCGTACGTTCAGTACAAAACCATTCAAGAACGAAGAATCTTTTGCTTTTCGCATCAGGAACTATACATACATACATACATATAAACATGCACACAAAGGTACATATATACATACTTACATATTATACATACATACATGCATGCATGCAGACAGACATGCGTATATACATATATGGGCGGCGATCCGGGAGTCGAAGGGGACAAGACCCCACGTTTAACAGTGGGGGACGCAGTATATAGTTGTCCCCCACATTTTGGAAAAACACAAACAAGTCAAGAAATGTTTTCAACTCTTTTTTGACCAGATCAGTTCAAAAGTGTTCCGTGTCCCCCACACCTTTAAAACAAGATCGCCACCGCTGCATGCATACATACATACATGCATGCATACATACAAATCGACATATATACACACTCACATATATGCATACATACATATAAACATACATCCAAACATACATACATACATACATACATACATACATACATACATACATACATACATACATACATACATACATACATACATACATACATACATACATACATACATACATACATACATACATACATAGATACATGCATACATACATACCGATATACATACACACACATGCATACACATGCATACATAAATACATATATACAGTACATACTTACATATAAACACACATTCATGCACACATACAAACGTACATACATACGGACATACACTGCTGAACTATTGTGTTCTACGTGTAAACCACAGGGCCATAGGCGCCGACTTCTTGGGGGCCTTGGGTGCCAATGCACCCAGAGAAAAAGTTCAGTGGGGGCCTGGCACCCAGAACAATTCGGACCTTAAATTCAATTTTTTTGGGCATTCCTAAAAAAGGTCGTCACATTTTTTCGGGGGATGAATCCCTAAAAAAAAGTCGTCAAATTTTAGGAGAGAATTATCTTAAAATATGCACTGGCACCAGAGGCGGATCCAGGGGGCAATCTGGCCATGGCCCCCATTAAAAATTTTCTTATGTTTACACACGGATGACTAAAAAAAGGTCATCAGTTTTTTTTCGGAGATGATTTCTTAAAAGTTCCTTGGTCCTTTAAAACTTTGATAAACCTTCTGGATCCGCCCCTGACTGGCACCCAGAGACAAAAGCAAAAGTCGGCGCCTATGCACAGGGCTGTTGATTGTACTGTGAGGCATTGCGTTATTTATTCTCCTGGACCTATTTGAAACACTCATAATGGTTTCCTCCCAATTAAGATATCTCTTCTTTTAGCCGTAATTTCTAAAGATCTATGGCCATGTACGGCATGCCCTCGCAGTGGCGTAACTAAGGCGGTGCGGGGATGCGGGCTGCACCGGGTGACACCTTCAGAGGGGTGACGCCAAAATGACAAAATGACTGTCCAAGAAATTTTTGTGCAGAGTTTCAGCAGACATTTATTATTTTTAAATTAACAATCGCAGATAACATTAAAAAATTCCTAAACCCAGCTTACGTGTACCGCACCGTACCATGTGCCATCGGCTGATGCCTAGTGCATTAGACACCGGCGCAATAGAAGTTACTAATTATCAGCATCAATGATTGATATAAAAAAAACAAAATTTAAATAAGCATGTGTAATTTAAGATGGGATTGGATGGGATGGGATGGGATGGGATGGGATGGGGTAGGATGGGATGGGAAGGGATGGGATATGATATGATAGGATTGGATAGGATGGAATAAGATGGGAAAGGATGGGACTGGATGGCATTGGATGGGATAGGATAGGATCGGATGGAATGGGATGGGATAGGATATGATAGGATTGGATAGGATGAGACAGGATTGGATAGGATGGAATAGGATGGGATAGGATGGATAGGATAGGATCGGATGGAATGGGATGGGATAGGATAGGATACGATGGAACTTAATGAGATGGGATAAGATGGGATCGGATAGGATGGGATAAGATGGGATAGGGTATAGGATAGAATGGGATTAGATAGGATAGGATAGGATGGGATGGGATAAGATGCATGGGATGGGGTAAGGTATGATGAAATAGGATGGGATGGGATAGGATGGGATGGTATAAGATGGGATGGGGTAAGGTAGGATGAAATAGGATGGGATGGGATAGGATGGGATGGGGTAGGATGGGATGGGATAGGATGAGATAGGATGGATTAGATGGGATCGGATAAAAAAGGATGGGATAAGTTGGGATAGGATAGGATAGGATAGGATCGGATGGGATAAGATGGGATAGGATAGGAAGGGGTGGGATAGAATGGGATTTGATAGGATAGGATGGGATAGGTCATGATTGGATAGGACTGGACTGGATTGGACTAGATTAGCTTGCATTAGATTTCATCATTCACATTGGAATAGAAACATCCCTCCTGGAAACCTCGATGCCAGATGCAACGCACAACTGGCTAATTGACTGCGCTGTGGCCTGCGCTTGTTTTCATGGACGCCTTCTACACCGCAGCCACCAATCATTACCTAATGAGCCAACTAAAAACAGAGCACGTGTGATAGGCCATCGACTAAACGGACTAACCGTCAAGACGAGGACGAAATGTCACGTGAGATGACCGCATCATTAGGAGGCTGGACTCGTTAAAACTCATCCATTCGTCTCAGAAACATCTCGAGACTTCTGTACACAGTTATGACTGTGTCTTTTTTGGGTGTCTGTCTGTCTGTCTACCTATCTGTCTGTCTGTTTGTCTGTTCGTCCAGCAGACTACTCTCCTTTTCCGTTTGTCTTGCAATGAGTGAGTGAGTGAGTGAGTCACTCAGTCAGTCAGTCAGTCAACCAGTTAAGTCAGTTATTATTTTTCTATCTGTCCATCCGTCCGTCTGTCTTTCTGTCCTACTTTCAGTCAGTATGTCAGTCAGTCAGTCAATCAATCAGTAAGTAAGTCAGTCAGTTAGTCAGTCAGTCAGTCAATCAATCAGTAAGTAAGTCAGTCAGTTAGTCAGTCAGTCAGTCAATCAATCAGTAAGTAAGTCAGTCAGTCGGTCAGTCAGTCAATCAGTCAGTAAGTCAGTCAGTCGGTCAGTCGGTCAGTCAGTCAGTCGGTCAATCAGTCAGTCAGTCAGTCAGTCAGTCAGTCAGTCAGTCAGTCAGTCAGTCAGTCAGTCAGTCAGTCAGTCAGTCAGTCAGTCAATCAGTCAGTCAGTATGTAAGTCAACCAGTCAGTCAGTCAGTCAGTATGTCAGTATGTCAGTCAGTCAGTATGTCAGTTTGTCAGTCAGTCAGTCAGTCAGTCAGTCAGTGAGTCAGTGAGTCAGTCAGTCAGTCAGCCAGCCAGCCAGTCAGTCAGTCAGTCAGTCAGTGAGTCAGCCAGCCAGTCAGTCAGTCAGTCAGTCAGTCAGTCAGTCAATCAGTCAGTCAGTCAGTCAGTCAGTCATTCAGTCAGTCAGTCAGTCAGCCAGCCAGCCAGCTAGCCAGACAATAAGTCTGTCCATCCGTCTCCCCCTCTCTCTGTCCATCCTTCCGTCGTCATTGACCCAGTGTCCCTTTCTCACTTAACAGATCCACTCCCGAAAGCAGCCGCACAGACACAGCATATGTTATGCATACAATCAGAGACATGTATAACAGAAGCAGATGCCTTCGTGGTTTAAAAGCCAAACCTTGGAAATGATGGATCTTTCTGCCGCCCAGTCCCACGGCAGACGACAGTCGTTTGTTACACGAACAAAAGCCTCTGCGAGAGAATAGTCTTCTGAGACAATCGGCGTGACAGGTTCATCCACGGTGGATGGATGGATGGATGACAACTGATGTAGCGCCAACTTCATTGCCTTGTTATTGCAGCCTGATGTGCGACGGAGTCGACACAGCTGACGTTAATTCCGTATAGGTTAACACTGACCATTACTAAAACTTTTTAATTAAGGGAGGTATAGGTTCTTGTTGTATTTCTCCATTCAGATATAATTATACATGTATGTGTCTATGTCTGTATCTATGTGTGTATGTATATGTTTTTGTTTGTATGTATGAATACGTGTGTGTGCATGTATGTATATATGCA
The DNA here is from genome assembly GCA_963556255.1 of Allolobophora icterica. Lineage (NCBI taxonomy): Eukaryota > Metazoa > Annelida > Clitellata > Crassiclitellata > Lumbricidae > Allolobophora > Allolobophora icterica. Next base: position 27,456,279 of record OY744617.1, read on the forward strand.
TTTAGTATGCATGTTTGCATATATGTAAGTATGCATGCATGAAGACAGATATACATATATGCATACTTACATACATACATACATACATACATACACACATGCATATATACATAGACATGCATACATACATACACACACATATATATACATACACATGCATGCATACATACATACATACATACATACATACATACATACATACATGCATACACACATATATATATACACACATACACATGCATGCATACATACCTACATACATACATACATACATACATACATACATACATACATACATACATACATACATACACAAACATGCATTGATTTGCTCGTTCATTCGTTCATTCATTCATCGTCTGCTGGTGATTGTTCTCTTTGCCACTCCTGCTCGCCAATCGAACATAGCCTGAGGACGTCAGCTTAACACTTTAACGACGAGCTGCATTGGCTTCCAAGTCGCCTTTAACACACGTTAAAGTGTTAAGCGACGAACAATTCGATTAATACACTTTTGTGGCATTTATTTAGTTTTCTTATAAACATATTGAAACGACGGTTCAATTTATTGCGTACAGCGCAGCGTCTGATAGCACGCCAGTATATATATACACATATATATATATATATATATATATATATATATATATATATATATATATATATATATATATACATATATATATAATAAGTTTAATGGATAATTATGCTTTGTTGGTTACTCAGTTCATATATTTGCCTTGTAGATAATATGGTTATACACCAGCATGCATATGTATTATGTATATATATATATATACCGGTAATCTTATCATTTAGTCATATATACGTGTATATATGCACGTGTATATATATGAGTACGTGATAGTCTAGTGATTCGCGTGCCGGACTGTCAACTGAAAGGTCGAGGGTTCAAATCCCCTCCAGGGCAGAAATTTATTTCAGCTTTATCTGCGCTCCTAACCAACCCAGCTGATCGTAAACTGTCGTTGGAAGATGAAACGGCGAAGAGTACTGGACACGCACTGTGTTTTGCCGAGGCTAAGAAAATAAAGTCGCTAAAAGATCAAAACCATGGCTGCCTGTCAGGCTAGCGTAACAGACTGCTCTTATTCTTCTTATTCTTCTCTTCGTCCTCCTCCTCCTCCTCCTTGTTCTTGTTCTTCTTCTCCTCCTTCATCGTCTTCTTCCAGTTCGTTTCCTTCTTTTTCTTCTCCTACTCCTCCTACTCCTCCTCCTCCTCCTCTTTCTTCACCTTCTTGTTGTTCTTCTTCTCCTTCTTCTTTTTATTCTCTTCCTCCTCCTCCTCTCCTCCTCCTCCTCCTCTTTCTTCACCTTCTTGTTGTTCTTCTTCTCCTTCTTCTTTTTATTCTCTTCCTCCCCCTCTCCTCTTCCTCCTCCTCCTCCTCTTTCTTCATGTTCTTGTTGTTGTTCTTCTCCTTCTTCTTTTTCTTCTCCTCCTCCTCCTACTCCTCCTCCTCTTTCTTCATCTTCTTGTTGTTCCTCTTCTCCTTCTTCTTCTTCTCCTACTCTTCCTCTTTCTTCTCCTTCTTCTTCTTTTTCTTCTTGTTCTCTTTTTTCTCCTCCTGCTCCTGCTCCTCCTGCTTCTTTATCGATAGTTATAACTATATACATTAAGTAGTGTGTCTGCTCTTGATAAACAGGATTACATAATCTTAGCACGAAGAAACATAATCTAACAAAACCTTTATAATACAGCGCCCATCACGCACCTCCCATGAAAGCCCTGCTTGCATGTCTATCTACAGCTGATCTGAACAAGTGCGACTGAAGGAAACAGAAAATGTGGGCTAAGCTGAATCAATTAAAACACTTGGTCTAAGTAATTAATAACTTCTATCGCGCCAGCGTCTAATGCACAAGGCATCCACCGATGGCGCACCAAAACCAGACGGTAATCCTCATTTACCTTCCTCCAAGTTACCTTCTTCCTCAGTTACCTTACTCGTCAGTTATCTTCCTCCTCAATTACTTTCTTTCTCAGTAACCTTCCTCCTCAACATGCAGAAGCTCTGTCCGTATGGTTACGAGGCTCTCCGAGGCCCAGGGAGGCCCGATGATCTTGAATCGATGTGCGGAAGCGAGGAACCTGTAAATCTCTTCAGGCATCAGAGCGAAGTGATCGTTGACTATAGGGCTTTGTGTTCCGGTTCTGAGTCGGTCCATATATGGACGGACTCGGAACCGGAACACAAAGCCCTTTGATGTAAGCCGACACAGCACCGGCGTACATCATATTGTATGATACTCTCTTTGTATGTATACATGCACATACATACAACTATGCATAATATATATATAAGCAATGCCAGGAAATGTGCACATAAAATCATGACAAACAGGATGTATATATATATATACATATATATATATATATTCTTAGCCTACACATAAATACATATAGATGTATACTTATGTACTATACCGATTATAGTCGTGGTCTATTTGCGCCAATGTAGATGTATATAGTTGATGGTCGAGGCGGCCAATTCATCGCCTGACTGAGAGAGACAGACAGACAGACAGACAGAGACAGAGAGAGACACAGAGACAGAGAGACAGACTGGTGAATATCGATCTGATATCGATCTAGCTCGTAACTAAGTCGCGCAAAGCATGGCTTAAGTGCCAGAGCCGACAGCGGCACCAGCACAGCCATCAACGGCACCATTAAGTGCCGCACCGACCGGTGGCACCATCAACACGAATGGTGCCGGTGGTGATGATGATGATCCCTTTGTTCTTTGGTCGCCAGCAATCAGTCTTTTGATGACGACTTGACAAAATCAAGGTCTTCTTTTCCTTACTCAAACTACAGTTACCTTCCTCATCAGTTACCTCCATCCTCATTCACCTTCCTCCTCAGTTACCTTCTTCTTCAGTTACCTTCCTCCTCTGTTACATTCCTCGTCAGTTACCTTCTTCCTCAGTTACCTTCTTCCTCATTTACCTTCCTCCAAGTTACCTTCTTCCTCAGTTACCTTCCTCCTCAGTTATATTCCTCTTCAGTTGCCTTGTTCCTCAGTTACCTTCTTCCTCAGTTACCTCCTCCTCAACTACCTTCCTCCTTAGTTAACTTCTTCCTCAGTTACCCTCCTTCTCAGTTACCTTCGTCCTTACTTACCTTCCTCCCTAGTTACATTCCTCCTCAGTTACCTTATTCCTCAGTTACCTCCTCCTTAGTTTTCTTCCTCCTCAGTTAACTTCTTTCTCGGTTGCCTTCTTCCTCGGTTACCTTCCTCCTAACTTACCTTCCTCCTCACCTACCTTCCTTTTCAGTTACCTTATCCCTCCTCTTCGCCTTCTCAGATTCTTCGCACTCACATCCCCTTGCCGAGAGACAGAGAGGTAGACTGGTAGAGAGACAGAGATTGTGGGAGGCATAGAGGGACTGACAGTCAGAGAAACCGAGAGGCAGTGAGGTAAACATATATAGAGTCTGAGGCAGAGGCATGGAGGCAGAGAGAGAGAGAGACAGAGGTAGAGAGGCAGAGGCATATAGAGATAGGGAACTTGTAAGAACCCTGGAGCAAGATCTCGAGGAAGAATTTTTCTTGATCATTAAAAACTGCTGCAGTATCTCGCCATACAGATTCCATCAAGCGCACACGTCTCTGAAGTCTCTGTCTCTGTCTGTCTGTCTGCCTCGCTCTATTAACGGCCGACATGGTTCCTTCTCGTTAGGAAGCCAACGGTGATCATAACTGTCAACATCGAACTTGTCTTTTGGGATAAATACATATGAAGGGCAAATGGAAAAAGCCCAGGGTTATCATTGGCCTGTCTGAACATGAAGGGCAAATGGAAAAAGCTCAGGGTGATGAAACTGATAACTGACCTGTATGTCGATGATATATAAGTGGCAGGATGGGGTATGTCGAACACCCTAAGGTTCAACCACACAAACTTCCTCTTCGTGGCTTTTCTTCAGAGGTAGGTATAGGGATTCTCAATTGAATCTAGTCTATACTCTGGTCTAATCTAATCTAATTTATAATGACTCACACTGGCCTCAATCCATGGACCATGACCGTTGAGTCCAAGTACGGCTGCATTTCGATTAGTAATCTTTCTGACAGAACCATTGATGTACCAATAGCAATAGGGTCAGAACATGCGAGCAAGGCGGAGCTATTGCTTTGGCTGAAACAGGGTAAATAATAATGGATCAATAACAGTAGATCAAAGGCAATGGATAAATAACAGTAGATCAATATCAATTAATAGAAATAGGTCAATAGGAATTGACCTACTAGCACATTATTACCTCTGAAAGCAAGAACAAAGGAAATGCATGCATCACAACAATGCCATAAACACAATGTTAATCCACAAACTGACAAATTGTTTATAAATATTGACCTACTTCAGTCCTTTCTGATAGATAGACAGACAGACAGACAGACAGACAGACAGACAGACAGACAGACAGACAGACAGACAAACAGATAGATGGATATATAGATAGGAATTAATCAATAGCAATGGATTAATTGTAATTTATTAATAGCAACAGATCATTAGCAATAATGTCGAAGGAAACGAGGCTCAATTCTGATGCAAGATGTCGCATCTAGCCATACGGATGATATATAGGCCTATATGCCGTCGTTTCTTATGAAAGACATTGACCAGTACAACGACGTCCATAGAGATCTAAATCTGACCGCATAGAGATATCTCTGTCGCTGTCCTCCATTTAATTGCATTAGCGACCTCTACAGTCCGTTCGTGACAACTGATCGACATATTCAGGTCACAGTTCAACGCTGATGTATCTCGTTTCAAGGGCAAAGTAATCACGAGTCCAAGGTCACCCATATGGACGATCTATTTCATATTATACGTAGTAATACATAGATTCCGTACACAACCTTATATAAAAATGACTATATATATATAATACATTATACAACATATATACAAGTGAAATATATAGAAGCAGAACATATATACAGAACATATATAATATCTTCGTTTAATATTTTCAAACTGACAATTACGCAGTATGATTACAAATCAGTATGAACGGATGATCACAAGTTATTACAGGAGTCGAATTTAACTATAGGCCTATATTTGTTTGTATATATATAGTTCACACACATGCACACATACATATATATTTAGTTCACAAATAATATATATCTAATATGCTGCTACTAAAACTATACTATATATATATACATACATGTATATATATACATGTATATATATATACATATATATATTTAGTACACTGATTTCTATGTAAATTTGATGCACGTATATATAAATATATATATATATATATATATATATATATATATATATATATATATATATATATATATATATATATAGAAATTTTCGAGAGGCATGTATCAATGTCAGTTGCTGTAAGCTGGAACAGAAAGTAATGAGTTGCCATAACAACCGCGGTCTCATCTCCATGACAGACATCTGAAAGGTACGCAGCGTGTATACGAGCAAACGTAAAACCGAGCCATCGTTAAAAACAGTGATGGGTGGTCATTTTATTGAACGCCGTCAGCGATAAATGCTTTCACACCCAAGACGAGGTTGAGGCGAGCATCGACGCCCATGGACTGAAGAGTATTTCTGGAGAGAGAGAAAAAACAGTTGTTCGAGTAATGGATATTTGAGAGAACGTGAAATGCCTGACTTAATAGAAGGAAATGGGGTTCAGACAGAGCATAGCGTTGCAGTCGTAGATGTTCTTGATTATTTATTCAAATGTACCCTTTCGAACTTTGATGACGATTTTTGCAGCATATATATGATCGAACTTCACAGCAGTTAAAGAGTTCACTTTCACACACTTGTTCAGCGATTTCGAGGAATGCCCGAGAGTATAACGGTTAAAGTGTTCAACTGTCAATCAAGACGTCGAGGATTCGACTCCCCGTAAAGGCAGAAATTGGTTTCGAGATTTCTGTTTCACCTGCGCCTCCTATAGCCAATTCAACATCCTTCAGATCTCGACTAAAAACTTTTCATGGATCCGGTTCCTTCCTCGGTTGCTTCCATTTATATTCGGCTGTTTCCGTGTCTTCTCGGCTGCTTCCGTGTCTTCTCAGCTGTTTCCGTTTCTTCTCGGACTTCCTTCCTCCTCGCTTTGGACCAGACTCACCCTGGTAGTTGGCTTGCACAACGATTGTGCATATTAGCGACCATCGACAGGTATTTTCACCATTACCTGTTTAGTCGTGCTGGAGTCGGGTCTCGGGAGCGCCTCTGAGTAGCCCTCTCTGAAGAGGCGCTATATAAATGTCTTACTGAGTATTATATAGGCGCTATAGAAGTTCTTAGATTTGATGAGATTATGAGATTTGGGTCAGACCTTAGTACACGTTGACCTTAAATGACCTGGAATTATCTGACCTTAGATAGGTTCATAAAATGTGTTTTACAGATCTCAAGGTACTTACATACAAGTCGTGGGCTTTTGACATGCTTATCCAGGAAGTTCTTGGCATCATCAACATAGATTTCGCCCAAACCGTTCTGTCTTCGTGGCTTTGTTCGACATCCAACCAGAGATTGCTTGAGCTACAGTTGATGCAAAATTTCTGTTGGAATTTTCTTTGACCTTCCAAGGTCATTTGATACTGCTGACCACGAGATCCGAATTAAAGAATTAGAAAGTTGGGCATTGTGCGGAGCTTTCTGAACTCGGTTGAACATACATTGCCCTTTAGAGTTGTTCTATGAATCCTCTGCTAATGCAGTTTTTTGTTTTACGAATACAACTACGTTACTTGTAAATTATTACAATGCATCTTCCAGCTACATTACTATTACAATGACGCCATGTGTAAATCATTAAGAGGCATTTCCTTACTACATTACAATTACACCAGATGCAAATAATTACGAGGCATCTTCCCACTACATTACAATTACAGTAACATCAGATGTAAATCGCTACAAGACATGTTCCCACTACTTTACAATAACAATTACACCCAATATAAATCATTACAAGGTATCTTCCCACTACATTGCAATTACAACTACAACAGATGTAAATCATTACAAGGCATCTTCCCACTACACTACGATTACAATTACGTCAACGTAAATCTTTACAGCTTACGATCTGACCGACGGTGGAGGCTACTGTTCCTTCCCGAGGTTTCTATGGCAACAGAAGGAAGACGGAACGGAGCGGAAGTGGAACAGTAGGACCGAATACGACAGGAACACGGACACCTGGACGAAGCAGAAGAGCATCCGAGTGAAGGAAACGGAAATCTGGATCAGCAGCCGGATGCACGCGTCGTGCAATGGAGCGGAACCGGATGGAGCGATCCCGTGCTTCCGGCAGGAAGTCGTCTACCGGATCATCTGCGTATCCGAGGAACCAAACGACAAATTCCGGACTCAACAGAACCTCAACGGGTGCGTTTTTTTAACTCGCCTTTCCACATGGATGATTGGTTGTTCCGCATGGATGATTTGTCGTTCTGCATGAATGATGACCGTTCCGCACGGATGGTTGGCTGGCTGTTCTGAATGGCTGATTGAGTTGCTGGTTTGGATCATATACTGGCTGCTCAACATGGGTGACTACTTCTGACTGGTTCCACGTATGTTCCGGTTGAACTGTTCCACATGGGTGACTGTCTAGCTGTTCCACATGGGTGAATGGCTCGTTGTTAGTGCTATAGTAGCAGGATTAAATTCTAACTAAATGAATATAATAATCTTGCAAAGATGCAACAGATTCATTGACTTTATACTATGTGTTATATAAAGCAACGTATAGGCCTAAGCATGCTCTATACTTACAATAACAGCACATAGCACACGCGTATAAATAGGCTTAATTAAGGCCTAATGAATCAACTTAACGCATGTATATTATTATGTAATCAAATGAAGAGATACTATAAATGGTGGATGAAGGAAGATCCCTAATAGAAACAATCAGAATCCTGTAGGTAAAATGGATGGGCCACATAAAAGATGGAAGATTCTCTCCTAAGACTTACAATCGAATGAAGAATGGAACGGAGAAGGACGAGAGGAAGATCTCGAGCGATGCTATTGGATTGGATGATGATGGAGAGGGTTAAACAACGCGAAAATTGGCGACATTGGACTTACGAACAGCATACCTAGACAGGCAGAGAACTGGAAGAAGATAATATTATACCAATAAGAATTCTGACGTTTGTGTGACGCCTTTGATTGTGCGGACTGTTCTTTTTATAGAAAGCTCACCTTTTCCTGTTTCAAATTCGTGAAGAGAACGGACAGCATCGTACAAGTGTTTCAAGGTGAGTCTCGTTCAGCAACGTAACTAGGATTTTTCGTTTGGGGGGCTTAAGCCTTGAATATGGCAACATTTATAGTGTTCATACGAATTTTAGCCGTAAGCATACAACGACTTGACTTGTTTGGGAGGGCTTCAACTTCGTTTGGGGGGCTTAAGCCCCCCCCCAGCCCAACGCTAGATACGTCCCTGGTCTCGTTTTCCCTTGCTAGTTGTTCTATGCTCTGCACCTTCGAAGGTTCTCTCATGCTCCAGAGGATTAATGCAGCAATCACAAGAAGCAATGAATTTCATTCCCAACAGCTGTTTCTGTAATTTGCGATGACGACAATGTATGTAGCGATGTAAGTAGCAGCTATTTGCATAGATGTTTATATAGCGCCTCCATGTAGAATGTTCCACAGTGTCAATTGTCGGCGCAAATGCGGAGCTAAATAAAAGATAGAATTTCGATTGTTTTCTGAAAGTCTCCCGAACAGACGGAGGAAACTCTAATTCTAATCACATATTTATATAGCGCCTCTTCAAGAGAAAGAGAGAGACACACAAGAGGAAAGCTGTTTACACGGGCCGGACCCAGCGACCACGAAAGGTCCGATTACCAGTTTAAGCCTTGGTTGATGGAAGGGAACACAGGAATTTGATAAAGCCAGAGCTTTCCAGAAGCAAGTCACTTCAGGGCTAAAAAAAAATCATCAATCTTTTATGCTAACCCCGAAGAGCAGCTACAGGTATGAAGTGTTCGTCGCTTGATTTTCTTCACCTCGGCATATGAGAGCAACGGTTGACCAGTCCTCTCTTTCGCCGTTTAATTATCCCACCGACACTGTGTGCGGACGATGTACTTGTAGCGGTGTTCGCTAGAGAGATTCTGAACCTCTGACCTATGCGTTGACTGTGAAGCAAACTAACCACTAGTGAGTTTCACACGTCCCAATGAAGGACCTCTGTAGCTGTTCCGTTACATCACATCTCTCTCTCTCTCTCTCTCTCTCTCTCTCTCTCTCTCTCTCTCTCTCTCTCTCTCTCTCTCTCTCTCTCTCTCTCTCTCTCTCTCTCTCTATCTCTCTACCTATCTATCCATCGATCCATCGATCCATCGATCCATCGATCCATCTATCTATATATCTATCTATCTATCTAACTATCTATCTATCTATCTATCTATCTATCTATCTATCTATCTATCTATCTATCTATCTATCATCTATCTATCTATCTATCTATCTATCTATCTATCTATCTATCTATCTATCTATCTATCTATCTATCTATCTATCTATCTATCTATCTATCTATCTATCTATCTATCTATCTATCTATCTATATCTATCTATATCTATCTATCTATCTATCTATCTATCTATCTATCTATCTATCTATCTATCTATCTATCTATCTATCTATCTATCTATCTATCTATCTATCTATCTATATATCTATCTATCTATCTATCTATCTATCTATCTATCTATCTATCATCTATCTCTATCTCTATCTCCATCGCTGTCTTTGCCTAGAACCTTTTTTGACCTTACCTTGCTATCGATTTTGCTTTGACTGAGCGCCTGTGAATGATCTAGTTCTCACGACTTGGTTTATTTCTTTGGGTAAGGGGCGGTGTAGAAATCTCGATATTACGATTACTATTACAATTCACGAGCACCCGCAAACACGAGCAACCTGAAGCCCTTCCATATCCTGGACTTCACATCTGAACCGTGTTTCCATCACAATCAGGCCGTGAATGACGTGCATTCGTGCAACCGAGTTTCATGCTTTATCACGTCCTGTAGAGATATATCTCTGGGCGCTGATGATATACATTACATAACCTGATAGTCAAGCGAAGCTTTACATTACTGAAGCGCCCTCGATCGACAGTTTGCATGAGACGAGTGGTCGCCAGGAGTCGCCAGGCAATAAAAGTTCAAAAGTAATCGCAAGAAAAAGACTTCTCGGCACCAGAGCCCCACCCTTCCTCGTCACAGACCGTATGTTAGGGCGTACGTGGGTGCGTGCGTTGCGATGACGTGTTTATACGCTATACTATGATTCGCGACCGGTCACTTCCGGCTTGGCTGTCGTCTGTTCCGACCTTTCCCCGGATCACGCTCTAAGGGACAATTCCCCGGCGCTTTGATATGCCCGCATAAGTCAAATCCGCTGGTAATTTTCGCATCCGGCGACCAGGTCGTAATCCGGGAAATGAGAGATGGAGAGCCGGAGGATTTACTCTGCTTCCCGCGCTCAGCAGCTCCATTCCTAGCAGAAGCAGGAGCGTGAGCCGCAGTAACAACAGCCTCCCGCAACATCATCAGCGTTGGTAACAGCGTCACACCATCAGCATCCCATACCCTATCATCAACAGCAGTAGAAGCAGTACGCCAGTATCCCATACGGCAGAAACAGCTGCCATCCGCATCGTCGTCGTCGTCGTCATCATCATTATCATCATCATCATCATCATCATCATCATCCTCATCATCATCATCATCGTCATCATCATCATCATTCATAAACATCATCATCATCATCCTCCTCATCATGATCTTCGTCGTCGTCATCATCATCATCATCATCATCATCACCATCAACATAGGCATCATCATCATCATTATAACTATCATCATCATCATCATCATCATCATCATCATCATCACCATCATCATCATCGTCGTTTTCATCATCATCATCATTATCAACATAGGCATCATCATCATCATCATAGCTATCATCATCATCATCTTCACCATCATTATCATCATTATGACCGTCGTCGTCGTCGTCGTCATCATCATCTCTATGGCGTGTTTAGAGCGGTGCATTGGCCGCAAATCTTGTCAATCGCTATCGCTTAATTACCCGGTCGAAGTAGCAACGACATCCGCTCATGAAACGTCATCGAGCCATCGGTTGGGTTGGTGGGTGAAGTGGGTCAATCCCGGAGAGGAAGGATGGATCGGCGAAGCAGTCAGAGGGACTAGCGGAACACCCTCCTCCACTAATGAAGGCGCATGTCTATATGTAGACGGCAATGGAGCCTCTGTTGGCGATTTCAGGGGTCAGTTGTTGAGAAACGACTTAGGTCATGCAGG
>OY744617.1:27472678-27475178 GCA_963556255.1 Allolobophora icterica
GATAAGAAATAATGTGGTAGCAAGTATAGCCTTAACTAACCTTAACTAACAAAGATAAGAAATAATGTGGGTAGCTCACGGTCTAGGCTCCAGAGTGGCGGTAAAAACTCCAAACTTATGTGTGAATGTATTATGAGGCCAATTCTGTGTTTACAAGAAACAGTCGAAGGCGTTTTTTGAAAGTGTACCTATTTTTTACTAATCTGATTTCTAATGGAATAGAACTCCAGATTTGCGGTCCAGTTACTTTAATACTGAATTGTCTTAGGTTGGTTCTTGCTTTAACAGGTCGATATAAGGTAGCACCTCTTGTGTTATGCTCGTGTATAGTTGAGGCAAGAGTAAAATATCCCATAAAGGATGCTGGTAATAAATTATGTTCGTATGAGTAGAGGAAGTCTCCTATTTGAAGAGTTTTTATTTGCTTTAGGTTCAAGAGATTTAATTCTCTAAAAATAGGTTCGGAGTGGTCATATCTTCGAGCTCCAACAATCATTCTCATCGCTTTTTTTTGCAGGGTAACTAATTTTTGAAGACGAGAATCGTAGTTAGAGGCCCAAATAAGGTTGCAGTAACTCAAGTAAGGTTCGATTAAGGAGCGGTATAGGCTCAGTCTAATTTCTTTGGGGAGTATTTGTGCAACTCTAGAGATTATGCCAATGTTTTTTGCAACTTTTAAGGATATGTAATTAATATGTGTTTTCCAGGTAAGGTGCTGGTCAACAAATACCCCAAGGAACTTAGTAGAATCAGCTTTAGAAATAGGGACACCATCAAGGGATATTAGCCAATTTATTGGTTTAATTTTTCTATGCGATTTGAAAATGATGAAATTTGTTTTATCAACATTAAGTGTCTGTTTATTCGCAATGAACCACTTATTAACTTTAGAGAGCTCACAATTAACTACGTCCATAAGGTTTGACCAGGAATGGTTAGAGTAAAACATATTCGTGTCATCTGCAAACAGGATGAAGTGGAGTGTAGGTGATGCATTCGCAAGATCATTAATATATAATAAGAAAAGAAGTGGCCCTAAGTTCGATCCTTGAGGTACTCCTGAGGTAATTATTCCAGGCGAAGATAGTGTACCATTACAGCTTACTCTTTGGGTACGGAAATCTAGATAACTTTTAAACCATTTAATTTGGGTTCCCCTAATTCCATAATTATTCATTTTTTCTAGCAGTATAGTATGGTCGACAGTGTCGAAAGCTTTGGCTAGGTCAATAAAAATCCCTACTGCATATTCATTATTGTCTACTGCTCTAGAAATTTTATCTTCCATATCAAGAAGCGCCATGAAAGTTGAATGACCGGCCTGGAATCCATGTTGCGCGGTATGAATTATTTTATTCTTAAGAATAAATGAACTAAGCCTGTCATACATAATTTTTTCTAAAAACTTAGCAAAGAATGGTAGCACTGAAATAGGCCTGTAGTTTTCAGGATTCTGTTTATTTCCTTTTTTAAAGACAGGTATAACCCTAGCAGCTTTCAGCTGATCCGGTACAATCCCATACATTAATGAACTATTAATAATTTCCGCTAAAGGGTGCGAAATTAGTTGCAGATTAGGTAAAGCCAGGTAGGGATCTATATCATCTAATCCTTTTGTGTGAGTTTTTTTTAGGTTGTGTCCAACTTTCATTATCTCCTCAGGAGAGGATAATAATAGTCCCATAGATGAAAGGTTGGAGGAGGGCAAGTAGGCTTCAAACGAACAAGTAGGAGTAGGTAACTTCTTGACTAACTCCTTGGGGAGACTAACAAAGTACTCATTAAGTTTATTCGCAATCATTTCTGGGTCATCTATTCTGATCCCTTGAATTGTCAGAGATTCTATGTTCGTACGTTTGTCTTCTAGCTGCAGGGCAGAGCGAATAAGTTTCCAAGTTGCTTTTAGATCGTTATGGTGTTTTAGAAACTCTTCTGCATAATAATTACGTTCCGCATTTGTTCTTATGGCTTTAAATTTATTTCTATATATAGTAAAAATATTTTTATTTACTGGGGTGGGATTTTTCAGATACTTAATATACAGACGGTTTTTTTTCTTACAGGACTTAAACAATCCTGCAGTCATCCATGGTTTAACATATTTATTCTTATTGTCCTTAAGTCCGCTTAGGAGGGGAAAGGCATTATTGTAGTCTTGTTTGTACTTGTGAATAAAACATTCATAGGCTTCATTCACCATTCCTTGGTGGCAGTAATGGTATACAGGGTCCCAATTTTCTGCTAGTAGAGAATTAGCAAATTTTTCTAAGCCTCCAGGAGTTATAGATCTCCGCTCCAGATACCTGCTTCCTTCGGTATACTTATTCTCATATGAGAATTTTGCAAGAATGGGCAGATGATCTGAAAGATCTGAGATAATAATGGAAGCTAGTTGCATTTTAGACCAGGTAGTACAAAAAATATTATCAATTAGAGTTTTTGAATTAGGGGTAATTCTGGTTGGCTTTGTAATGGCAGGGAGATAATGGTGGGTGATTAG
>OY744617.1:27482678-27495178 GCA_963556255.1 Allolobophora icterica
ATGTAGGCCTGCTAACAAAAGGTAAGTATAGGTCTAAGAAGATACGGTATATAAGCCCACGTGCCTGCGCACGTACGCTAATTAGGCCTAAGCCAGATCACGTGTTTTAGACAAAGATGAAAGCATAGCTGTAGGCAAAAGACATAATGACACAAGCATCGTGTTGAGGCGCCATGTTGTTGAGCCATCATATTGTCATCGCATTATAAACTGTCGTGGTTCACTGTTGTCTTATCAGACAATCGAAATTTTTATAGCGCCCCTCTAGGTCTCTACTCAGGGGCGCTCCCGACCCAGGACAAGCGGATGAAAGCAGCCTTGGGGAGCCGAAAGAATGGTGAGGGAAGGATCCAAGGGAGGCGACGCACCTTCTTATGGTTTTACGACCACAAGACACAAATAACAACCATGAAAACAATGCTGTCTAATTGGATGTGAGTTTGTCTGTACGAGTAGTGTACAGGTTTGATTCCCCTCTGCTCTTTAAAGAAACGGTCAGTATGATTGTCTCGACTCCGTCTGGAAGAGTCCTTCATGCACACTAGGCTAGTGCCCTCTATAATACCGTCAGTAAGGTAATATAATGTAAGAAAATCTAGGATATTATTTTAATTATTAATATTAATAATATTATTATTACTACTACTACTACTGCTACTGCTACTGCTACTGCTACTGCTACTGCTACTGCTACTGCTACTGCTACTGCTACTGCTACTGCTACTACTACTACTACTACTACTATTCACATTATCATCATCATCATCATTATTATGCAATTATTCGGCTCCACTCTGTAATGACCGAGTATCAATCGATGGCATTGAGCAATTGCGAATGAAGGACTTGCTCAAGATCCCTATATACACAGTAACCGTCTCAGAGGAGGAGGAGGCTCGAGCCCTCACTCTCCCCGTTACAAGCTGATCGGTCTAACGAGTCGGCTACTATGTCCCACAGTTGCAGCCTTAGACTGTGTCATTGATAAGATTGATTATGATGGCCGCTATTGAAGCGCTGCATTTCCTCAGTTTGTAATTCCATCTGCAGACTCGGACGCCGAGTCGAGACGGGGTCCGCAGTCCTGTTCCTTCTCCGCAGGATTCAATCTCGCTACGATCCTTGGCGACAATCGACAGGCAAGATGAGTTTTTCTACACCGGCGCAGTATTAATTTCACGGGCGCATTGTACATATGACACGGTCATCCGAGTCGCATTTCTTCCTGATTTCAATTTCTACGGTCGTGATTTCTTTTTTCTTTCACGTTTGCTTTTTTCTCTCCCTTCAAAATCTGAGTTTTTCTGCTTGAACGGAGTTTATTTTTAATCCGAGTTTCAGTTATCTCTTCGTGATTAGATTTGAATTTCTTTGTCATCTGAGGGTTTTTTTTCAGTTGAGTTATTCTTCGTTTGTTGCATCTCTTTTGTTCGTGCCCCGAGTTCTATTCCTATACTTTCATTCGATTCAGTCTGATCTTCTTCCCTTACAAAGCGCGTCTTTCGTTCAGTTTCAGTAATCCATTCATCATTCATTCATTCGTTCGTTCATTCATTCATTCATTCATTCATTCATTCGTTCATTCATTCATTCATTCATTCATTCAGGTGCATGATTGGTTTTCAGTTGTTCACACAGACAAACAGACAAGCAGACAGACAGAAAGACAGACATATAGAAAGACAGACAGACAGAAAGACAGACATATAGAAAGAAAGACAGACAGAGAGATAGAAACACAGATAGAAAAACAGACAGACAGATACACAGAAAGACAGACAGATAGACAAACAGACAGACAGACAGGCATACAGAAAGACAGATAGACAAACAAACAAAAACAAACATAAAGGCAGGTAGGTAGAAAACTTTAAAAAAAGATATGCAGACCAACACACAGACAAATAGAAAGATATGCAGACAGACAGATATGCAGACAGACAGACAGACATGCAGACAAACAAGCAAACAGACAACCAGGCAGACGTCATCATCCTGATGTCAGCCATTTGTCAGGTCCAGTGTTCCTCTCAGTGTTAGTCCAACTCCTGTTATGTCCCAATTCATTTACTGTCCATCCGGCTCAGTCGTGGTCTGCCTTTACCTCGCTTTCCTTCACATCTTCCATGTGATGCATCGTATGGGATTCGGTCAGTTGACGTTCTTTCCACATCACCACACAATCAATGCCATCGATGAATGACTTTATCTAACAGACTTGTCGTCATATCTAGGAACTGTCGTCTGTCATCATCTCTGACGTTTTGTCGTCGTCAGAGTCCGGCTATTTTTACGTGTCCAGCCCATTTCTGTCGTGAGCACATGCAGATAGACAAATAAGTAAGTAGGTGAGTAATTCATTTGCCATATTCAGTGAAGCGAAAGAACATGAATGAACAAACCTAACGGAGATTCAGTGGCAGGCTGCCGGTGAAGTCAAGCAGAACTCATCGCGCCCGCCGACAGACATACAGCGTGGACAGACTAGACAGACAGACAGACAGACTACATAGACAGACCCGATAGACAGCTAGGACAGACTAGACAGACATACAGCGAGGACAGACTAGACAGACAGACAGACAGAGAGACTACGCAGAGAGACCCGATAGACAGCTAGGACAGACTAGACAGACATACAGCGAGGACAGACTAAACAGACAGAGAGTCAGAGCGACTACACAGACAGACCCGACAGGCAGCTAGGACAGACTAGACAGACAGACATACAGCGAGGACAGACTAGACAGACAGACATACAGCGAGGACAGACTAGACAGACAGACAGACAGCGAGGACAGACTAGACAAACAGACTACACAGATAGACAGACCCGACAAACTGTCTGTCTGTCTAGACTGTCTAAACTCCGGACAGACAGACAGACAGACAGAGAAGAACTCGCCAGATTTGCACAAACTACAATTGGTTCAATTTAATATTCTTGTCAGAGGATGAACACTGAGCAGTGCGCTATTGTTCTCAATCCTTCTCTTCTCTAGGAGAATACTACGTTGGGGTCTTGGGTCTAATTATCACATCCATTGTCTCTCTGTCTCTCTGTCTCTGTCTCTGTCTCTGTCTCTCTGTCTCTCTGTCTCTCTGTCTCTCTGTCTCTCTGTCTCTCTCTCTCTCTCTCTCTCTCTCTCTCTCTCTCTCTCTCTCTCTCTCTCTCTCTCTCTCTCTCTCTCTCTCTCTGTCTCTGTCTCTCTGTCTCTCTGTCTCTCTGTCTCTCTGTCTCTCTGTCTCTCTCTCTCTCTCTCTCTCTCTGTCTCTCTCTCTCTCTCTGTCTCTCTCTCTCTCTCTCTCTCTGTCTCTCTCTTTCTGTCTCTGTCTGTCTGTATGTCTGTCTGTCTCTCTCTTGCTATCTAT
Organism: Allolobophora icterica; assembly: GCA_963556255.1. Classification (NCBI taxonomy): domain Eukaryota; kingdom Metazoa; phylum Annelida; class Clitellata; order Crassiclitellata; family Lumbricidae; genus Allolobophora; species Allolobophora icterica. Next base: position 27,486,051 of record OY744617.1, read on the forward strand.
TTCGCTGAAGGCTTCTTCCCCGCCGGCTTCGTGCATGCCATAGTTTTTACCCTCTTCTGAAAGGCCGTCTCTTTCTCGTCAGGACCTATCAAGCTATCCATAGTTACTTTCAATTTATCATCCGAAAAATCCTAGAAAAAAGTTGCGAACTTGAAAAGCCATACAATGTCAAAGGTTAACACTGATATATGGGTGTTCAGGGTAATCCGTCCGTCAATCCGTCTGTCCATCTGTTTGTGCGTGTGTATCCGTCTGTCCGACCGTCTGTCTGACTGTCTGTCTGTCTGTCTGTCTGTCTGTCTATCATTGTTCTCACTGCATTGTTTCATCGTCTGTTGCAGAGGCTGTGTAGCTCAGAGTGGCTTCCGTCTCGCCTGGAGAAGCAGTGCGACCTCGTCAACAGCCGAGAATCGGTTAGCTTCTATTACCCACACGCCGACTGCAGTCCTTTCTCAACACCCACCCATGGTATGAAACTCTTACACTACACCTATGGCATATTCTTACACTACACCCTATCGTATAAAAGCTCTTACACTACACCCGTGAAATAAAACGGTCACGGTAAACCCCCTTGGCATGATGCCGTTACTCTAAACCCCATGGTATGATGCTGTTAATCTAAACTCCATGGTATGATGCCGTTACTCTAAACCCCATGGCATGATGCCGTTACTCTAAACCCCATGGTATGATGCTGTTACTCTAAACCCCATGGCATGATGCCGTTACTCCAAACCCCATGGTATGATACTGTTACTCTAAACCCCATGGCATGATGCCGTTACTCTAAACCCCATGGCATGATGCCGTTACTCTAAACCCCATGGTATGATGCTGTTACTCTAAACCCCATGGCATGATGCCGTTACTCTAAACCCCATGGTATGATGCTGTTACTCTAAACCCCATGGCATGATGCCGTTACTCTAAACCCCATGGTATGATGCTGTTACTCTAAATCCCATGGCATGATGCTGTTACTCTAAACCCATGGCATGATGCTGCTACTCTAAATCCCATGGTATGATGCCCTTACTCTAAACCCCGTGGTATGATGCCGTTACTCTAACCCCCATGGTATGATGCCGTTACTCTAAACCCCATGGTATGATGCTGTTACTCTAAACCCCATGGCATGATGCCGTTACTCTAAACCCCATGGTATGATGCTGTTACTCTAAACCCCATGGCATGATGCCGTTACTCTAAACCCCATGGTATGATGCTGTTACTCTAAATCCCATGGCATGATGCTGTTACTCTAAACCCATGGCATGATGCTGCTACTCTAAATCCCATGGTATGATGCCCTTACTCTAAACCCCGTGGTATGATGCCGTTACTCTAACCCCCATGGTATGATGCCGTTACTCTATACCCCATGGTATGATGCCGTTAATCTAAACTCCATGGTATGATGCCGTTACTCTAACCCCCATGGTATGATGCCGTTACTCTAACCCCCATGGTATGATGCCGTTACTCTAACCCCCATGGTATGATGCCGTTACTCTAACCCCCATAGTGAGGCGCGGTTGCCGATTAAAGCGCTCGCCTTGTAACGCTAGAGTACGAGTTCGAGTCTCCACTCCGGCGGTCACTGTGTAGGGCTCTTGAGCAAGTCCTTTACTCACAATTGCTCAGCGCCATCGATGCTCTCTCATACGGTCGTGTGTTCACTTCTGAACTTTGGAAGAAGGGCGATATAAATTGCAGTTGTATTGTAATTTCTTACTCTTCATATAATCACTGGATAAATCTTATTGAGTCATAAATACATAATCTACGTCATAGTAAGAAACTCTCACTGTATCTTCGTTGTAGAAATTCTGCTTTGTACTCATAGTATGGCAGAATAGGCATGGTATTAGCGGTGCGAAGGATTCATAGTATGGACTCAGGAATGTCTGGCGGTCATGTCTACTCTTCCTTTATGGGCTTCTTAGCAACCATCTAATCCAGTCTAAACTAATTCAATCCAATCTCTAATCCAATCCAGTCCAGTCCGGTTCAGTCCAATCCAATCCAGTCCAATCTAATCTAATCTAATCACTTATATATATGGCCGTTATCATAATGCTTAAGACCTAAATGCTACAGACAGTGAGGGTATGCACTATGCACTCATGACAATGCATATATATATATATATATATATATGTATATAACATAACATAATTTTATTAATCAAAAATCAAAAATCTGCACGATACAACATCAATTTGGTAATCGGTCGGGATGCAAAGGGAGGACCAAAAGAGACCGAGGTCACGCTAAGATAGGCCCCACCCCGTATATGTATATATATAATATGTATATATATGTATATATATATGCTTATATGCACACATATATGTGCATTCAGAGTGGGATGGTGCGAACTCGCCCCACAGACTCGTGCAAGGCATTCATGCCATATAATCCGGTATACGCTGTCACGGCCGTTTCTAGTTTCCAATATGCAGACTGTTATTTTGACAAACGTTGAGCCAAAGCATGCAGGGTGCTACATAAAAACACCGCCGTTTGCAACGACTCCTAAACTCCAACGCCGCCGTTGGCTAAGCATATGGAAAACTATGCCATGCGAGTATTTGTGTTATATCTTTGTATAACGAGGCTTTTAGTATGCGCTACTCTTGGGATATCTTGCACTGCTGGCCGATGCAGCCAGGAATATTTTGTTGCGCATATAATCAAAAGAAAGTGGCAGTGCCCGACGATGGCCTGTTGCTTTGGGAATCGATTGCCCGCTCTGTGATTTGCCAATTTTTAACAGTAGGGTAGGTTTGGGATTGGGTGCTCCTTGACCTGTATACACTGTATAGCAGTTGGGTGAATCTTTGGTCCGGTGTGATTTGGATTGACCTTGGGTTCTTGGTGATTTGTCCTGCATAACAGTTGGGTGGATCTTGGGTTCGGTCTGATTTGTCCTGTTTTTTTAAATTTATTCCGGATATTTCTATAGCGCCTCTCGAAGTCTACTACTACTCAGAGGCGCTCCCGACTACAGCATTTGATACTGTGCCGGAATTTTCACGCCGAAGCGCCACGAGCAATTGCGAGTGAATGACTTGCCCAAGGTCCGTACGCAGCGGCTAGAGTGGGATTCTAACCTGCAACCCTCCGGTCACAAGGCGCCAAACTTACCACTGAGCCACCCAGGCCCAAGATTCACCCAACTGTATATATGACAGTTGGGTGAATCTTGAGTTCTGAGTGATTTGTCCTGTATAACAGTTGTGTGAATCTTTAGTCCGGTGTGATTTCTCCTGTATTACAGTTGGGTAGATCTTGAGTTCGGTGTGATATGTCCTGTATAAAAGTTGGGTGGTTGTTTGGTCCGGTGTGATTTTGAACTCAAGATTCCTGAATGGCAGTTGGGTGCGTCTTTGGTCCGGTGTGTTTTTTCCTTATTACAGTTGAATGAATCTTTGGTTCTGTATGATTTGTCCTGTATAACAGCTGGGTGGATGTTTGGGCTGGTGTGATTTGTCCTGTATAGCAGTTGGGTGAATCTTTGATTAGGTGTGATTTGTCCTGTAAAACAGTTGGGTGGATATTTGGTCCGGTGTGATTTTTCCATATTACAGTCGGATGAATCTTTGGTTATGTGTAATTTGTCCTGTATAACAGCTGGGTGGATGTTTGGGCTGGTGTGATTTGTCCTGTATAGCAGTTGGGTGAATCTTTGGTTCGGTGTGATTTGTCCTGTATAACAATAGAATGTGTTGCGTTTGTTTCATCCTGTGTTAGAACAGAAACTGATTTGTTGGTCGGAGTGGAGGGAGGATCCGTTTACTTTCATCGTCCTATCGGATGAAGACAAGACTCTACCGAGATACGTATTAGTAAGTGCATCTGCCCACAGATAGAACAGCAGTCAACTTCAGATGACGTCTTGCAATCAACACTTCACTGCTTACTTACGGATGCTTGGGCTTTCTTGTTGCTACTTGTCTGTCTGTGTGTCTGTGTGTGTCTGTCTGTGTGTTTGTGTGTTTGTGTGTCTGTGTGTCTGTGTGTCTGTGTGTCTGTGTGTCTGTCTGTGTGTCTGTCTGTCTGTCTGATTGCCTTTCTATGTTACTGCCTGCCTGCCTGCCTGCCTGCCTGCCTGCCTGCCTGCCTGCCTGCCTGCCTGCCTGCCTGCCTGCCTGCCTGCCTGCCTGCCTGCCTGCCTGCCTGCATCTCCTATACTCTGCTTGCCTTTCTATGTTATACTCTGTCTGTCTGTCTTTCTGTGTGCTGTCTATCTGTCTGTCTTTCTGCCTGTCTGCCTGTCTGTGTACTGCATGTCTATCTGTCTGTCTGTCCGTCTTTCTGTCTGTCTGCTGTCTGTCTGCTGTCTGTCTAACTTTTGTTAGCTACCTGTGTTGCTATGCGAGCGTATTTTCTTATTTCCTCCCTTCATCCACTCATCCTTTCGTCCATCGTTGCACCAAGGGACTAATCAATCCATCAACCAATAAATCCATGTATCGATTAATTACTTCATCGATCCATCCATCCGTACATCCCTCCTTCAGCCTATCCATCCATCCACTTGTCCACCCATCATCCACCCACCAAAGCCTACCCATTCGTCCGTCCGCCCATCTATCCATCCATCTACCCACCCATCCATACGTCCATCCATTCTCCCTTCCACTTGTTCATTCATCTACCCATCAACCTATCCATCCATCCGTCCATCCTTCTTCCCGTCCTTCCTTCCTTCTTTCCGTCCTCTATCCATCCATCCATCCATCCATCCATCCATCCATCCATCCATCCATCCATCTATGCGACCATCTCGTCATCTATCCATCCATCCATCCACACATACTTCCATCCACCCCTCCATCCACCCACCCACCCATCCATCCATCCATACGACCATCTCGTCATCTATCCATCCATCTATACATACTTCTATCCATCCATCCGTCCATCCATCCATCCTCCCATCCATCCATCTCCCCACCCACCCACACACCCATCCATCCTCCCGTCCATCTATCCATTCTAATGTCTAATGAATTACTGTCCCTCTAGCGTCTGCCAAATGTCGCCAGCAATTCAACGCAATCGTTCATTGGTCACATGTACTTCAGTATTGTGGCGCCACTCAGCGGCCGAGGAACTCCTCCAGGAAACGTCATGTTTGTCGACATGCATTTGCGACGAAGCGGTCAGTCAGTCAATCAGTCAATTAGTCAGTGAGGCAATCAGTCAATTAGTCAGTCAGTCAATAAGTCAGTCAGTCACTCATTCACTCAGTCTGCCAGTCACTGAATTAGTTAGTTAGGCAGGTAGTCAGTCAGTCAGTCAGTCACTCACTCACTCACTCACTCACGCACTCACACAGTCAGCCAGTCAGTCAGTCGGCCAGTCAGTCACTCACTCACCCAGTCAGCCAGCCAGTCAGTCAGCCAGTCAGTCACTCACCCAGTCAGTCACCCTGTCAGTCAGCCAGTCAGTCAGCCAGCCAGCCAGTCAGTCAGTCAGTCAGTCAGTCAGTCAGTCAGTCAGTCAGTCAGTCAGTCAGTCAGTCAGTCAGTCAGTCATCAAGTCACTCACTCACCCAGTCAGTCAGTCAGTCACTCACACACTCATTCAGTCATTATACATTATTATTATTAACATTAGGATACAAATCCAGTAGTTACACACTAAAATAACCAGGATATTACATTGGACACAAAAAGCGATACACAAATACGTACACATAATACATTTAAACATGCATGCTTCAATGCGTGTATACGTACGTTACGTACGTACATACATACAGGCACACACTCACATACATAAACACATACATACATACATACATACATACATACATACATACATACATACATACATGCACAAACATATACATTGCATACATGCATGGATATATATACATACATAAATATATACATACACACAAACATACATCCATGCATACTACGCATGCATAGTATACATAAATAAGAAAATACTGTGTTGCAAAATCCATTTAATATAAATGGCAGGAATGAAAGATGACTCAGATTATAGAGAATGTGTGATCGCAGATTCCGGTGCTTGTTATGATGAATCGGATGACTGTGGTGAACTGGCGTCAGCTGATAAGTGCAGTTCACGCTCAGCTGGACTACGACAAACGTCATCATCGTCGTCGTCGTCGTTGTCGTCGTCATCATCTTCGTTAGCATATCAGCCGAGTAACGTCATCTCCAGCCATTGTTTACGGTCGTGTAAAATCTGTGGTAGGTGGTGGTTGGAACTAATTGGAACTAGACTGACCGCTCTGCTGCTGCTGCTGATGATGATCTTGCGGTTGGCGATGATGATGATGATGATGATGAGTAACAGGAAGAAAAGATGGATGCGATGATGATGATGATGACGACGACGACGACGACGACGATGATGATGATGATGATGATGATGATGATGATGATGATGATGATGATGATGATGATGATGATGATGATGATGATGATGATGATGATGATGATGATGATGTTAAACTCCGCCGTTTCGGATGGTGTCAATCCAAAACCTGCATAAAGGAGGAGGGTGACGCTGATCAGTTACGATGTGATACAGCGTTGTTACACAGAAATTACTACTACTAGGACTACCACTACTATGCTACTATTACTACTACTACAGCACTACTACCACTACCACTACTACTATTACTACTACCACTACTAGTACTACTACTACCACTACCACTACTACTACTACTACTACCACTATTAGTACTACTGCTACCACTACTAAACGCTTACTACTATTACTACTACTACTACTGCCACCACCACTCAACTACTACTACTGCTATTACTACAAATAATACCATTTATCGCCGCCTTTGCCTTTTTCTCGTGGTGCCATTCCCAAGCCTGGATAAAGAAGACAGGGCGACGCTAATAACATTCATAAAGACACATTAGCGTTAAACAGAAATTGCTTCCTCGCACTTCCAACTTATCTGTATGTACCAAGTTCTCTGCTAGAGAACATGGCATCGATGTCAACGAACCAGGCAGCCCCATTTGACCTCGTCAAACACTCCATACAGTTTATACCGTAACTAAAACTCGGATTTCTAAATAAATGAGAAGCAAATCAGTCGATACGACCGCAGTGGACTTCTCTAGAATACAAATGCGTTGCAATAACAAACGGGCGTGAATTACCGATACAAGGAATCGTTTCGAAAATGATTCGATCGTAACCAATCGATCAGGACCCACCCTCCTTCCGTCCCTTTTCTATTGGCAGAACCGAGCCCCGGAGGTCTATGCCTGCTTCCGACTAATATTGTTTCCCGGCTGCCCAAGAGCTCTTCCGCGTCCGAGACGCACAGTGTGAGGTAGGGTTATTAAGGATTCTCACGCGGGTAAGCTTATTAAATAACCGAGTATTAGGGCGAATTAAACGATGATGAAAGACAATACGCGCTTCGATGAGTATCCGACCGCAGGCAACGATTATTCAGGCGATTATTTGCGCGATTAATCAGTGAGCCACTTTGAGAAGCCGTTGCCGATTAATTTGGTTAAAGCCATTCCGATGAAACCGAATGTGATAAACAGACAGACAGACAGACAGACAGACATACAGACAGACAGACAGACAAAGAAGCGTTCAGTTAGGCATAGACATAATGCATAGACAGACAGATAGACAGACAGATGGATAGGCAAACATATACATGTATGCAGGCAGACAGACAGACGATCTGTAAGAGAGATAGATAGGCCTAGACGGACAGGCAAGCATGCGTATAGACACGACAGACAGATAGACACACAGACAGCTGGATAGACGATCAATCCGACAGACAGACAGACAAAGATGCATACATACAGACAGATAGACAAACGGTCAAACAGACATGCAGACAAGCATGCACACATACAGAGAGAGAGAGAGACACACACACACACACACACACACAGATAGACAAACAGACGGATGCCAGTGCGATACATACGTTCCTCTATTCCTCGTGATTGGACAAATGACACGAGCGCACTGATTGACCTGCATACTGTACTCATCCATCCATCCATCTATCTATCTATCCATCCATCCATCCATCCATCCATCCATCCATCCATCCATCCATCCATCCATCCATCCATCCATCCATCCATCCATCTATCCATCCATCCATTCATCCATCGCTCCATCCATCCATCCATCCATCCATCCATTGTTCTTGTTTCTCTAACACAACAGACGATGAAGCAATGCGAAGACCGGACTGTGGCTTTCCAGCGGAGTACCTCGGAGACTGGGTCGGATTCAGCGCCCAGCAGGGCACCATCGAGATCTCCATAGCAACGTCGGAAATACGGAGCGCTTTTCTCAATTCCACTCTCATCTGCAAGGACAAACATTGGGATCTACCCTATTACAAAGTACTCGCAGTGCGCGACAACGGATGGTAGATTCTTTGTTCTTTCAGAACAATCGTTTTCGTTGTTTTCCGTTGCCATCATCATCCTCGTCGTCGTCATCATCATGTTGATGTCGTAGTTATCAAATCATCACCGTCAGGATCATTTTCAATTTTTCATCATCACGCACATTATCATATTCATCATCGTGGCATGATCATTAAATTCTAATCGTCATCACCATCCTTATCACCGCCATCATCATGATGGTCGTTGTAAAAGTCGTCATATTATCATCAATTTGATAACCAATAAGAAAACGGAGAAAAAAGTTTAAGAGGTCGATATTTGACACTACATGTTTAGGCTTATATGGCTATATGTGTATATTTATATATGTATATATACATGTATATGCATGTATATTTTTACTTGTATATAAATGTACATGTAAGTATATGTATATATTACAAAGTATGTATATATTATATTATTTTATAGTATATTTAAATTGAGATCCAATATATAATTATGTTCATAATTATATTAGAATTTGTTATATATGTATATACTGTTAAATTTTGCCTTTATATTGATAAAACGTCATTTGTTCTGCTCGTGTAGTCGTCCAAGGTACTGCTGTTTACATTTGACGATCTCTGGGGGAGAGCAACTGAATTACAGGATCGGTGAGGCCTCCCCATTATTATCAGTTTCTAAGCTAATGCAGTCCGCTTT
>OY744617.1:27507678-27597678 GCA_963556255.1 Allolobophora icterica
TAGCCTCGTTTACAGGAAGTTAGTGCTTGATCGAGCAGTCTCATGACAAGCAACAGTTTATTTAGAAATATCCTATTGCAACCCAATCTAAATAAAGGTCCTTTCAGCCTAAGTTGCAGGAATTGTAAGAGGCAGAAATTAATTCCAAAGTTTTGAGCCCAAGACCTTGTTGTTTGGGCCATTTATGAATTTCGAAAGGCCTATAAGTAATAGACACAAATGCCAGACTATATATAAAGGGCCAAGGCAGATTACCCTCCTGGGTTGCACTGTGCTAGGAAAACCCTACATTATACTGCTGTAGATATAGGCGTAACATTTTGAGGCATGACGTTCGGGAATGTCATTGGAATAATTTTATATACTGTATAACAGTGTATCTAAATGTAGGATTTTGGACCATATATACCTTCCTAAACAGAGTTACAAAAGGTCTAGGAAATTGAGGGTCATGTTACATCCTTGGTGCTTCGGAGTAATACTCTGAACCATACCTAAATGGGTTTTAAATCAGCCAGCACGGATGTTCACGAGATGCTGTCTCACCGTGTTCTGTGTTCTTCTCTTCCGGCTTCTTTTGACATGAGCCGGATCAGTTATGATATCCCTTTGTTATTAGTACAATGTGACTTTTGATATTGTGCAGTTGCACCTGATTAGGTCTGTCAGATAGTCCTGTTTCAGGGCTGTTTTAAGAGCTCCTTTAAAGGTGCTATATCACCATCCTAATACATATACATACATACACAAATACATACATACATACATGGTTACATATCCACATACAGACAGAAAGACATACATACTGACATACATATACTCATACACACAGAAAGACATACATACTGACATACATACACTCATACACACAGAAAGACATACATACTGACATACATACACTCATACACACAGAAAGACATACATACTGACATACATACTTGCATACATATGTAGTAAATATGTATGCAATTATGTATGTCAGTATGTATGTCTTTCTGCCTGTATGTATAATATATAAATATGTTTGTCTGTATGTATGCAAGTATGTATGTATGTATGTATGTACATAATATGAACATACATACATGCATGCATACATACTTGCATACATACAGACATACTTAATACATACTTAAATATATATATATATATATATATATATACATATACATACGGACATACATCTGTCTCTTAGTGTATCTGTGCATGTTGACAAGCTATGTTTTATCTTTTGTATTCTAGATGTGGGCAACATAGCTTGTATTACATACTTTATGCATGATGTCTTATTTTGCCCACATTTCCAATGCCCTACATTTGCTACTATAAACTGTCATGTCATAGGAGAACTATGGCCGCTCACTTGACATAAATAGTGTGCTTGAAGGCAATTTCAAACTTTAGACTGTGGTCATTTCTCTGTCAGCATTTTCAATAAATATAGACATCTGATTACCATTGTTTAATTGTTCAATTAAATTTCACCGATTGTTTAAACTGGTTCCCTGCAGTCATGCGCTGCAGGCAGAAACTAAGATGGACTTAAGCGATGAAGCTGTCCAAAAGTTATGGCACAAATATCTGTCTTGGCTGACTGAGATATATTTCATGGTTTCTGTGTGGCAAGTGCCTTCCAACATCTTCTGTTCAATGTTTATGGGTGGATCTGACAGGACAAAATAGTAATGGCCATATGGCCTCCTATGCTGAGGCTAAGAAAATTAAGTTGTTAAGACTTCATGACATAAAATGCCTATTACAGCTAACTGGGGGGCGTTTTGTGATTAGACTATACACACTTCTGAAGAGATCAATACGCTGTGCAGGTAAAATAACAACAACAGAGCCATTAACACACCTGTCAGGAACTCTGGTGGTAATGTTATGTAATCAGTATGACATAAATCAACATATGTAATGTACTTGGTCATTATTATAGCACCACTTAGAGAAAACTTAAGCAGTACTCGTGACCTAACAACACTAATTTCCCACTGAACAAAATAGTTTTCTTTCGCCCGAACATAAATAGGCAGATAAAGAAGCTCAAGAGCTCTTGTCTTGATTTACAAGAAAATCCATTCTAAAATGATGAACAGGCCACAGTTCTTAATTGTTTAACAAACAGTTATGCAGCTCCTTTTGCTGCGTTAGAGAAAAGGTGCTATATAAATTGCCTACATACAACATACATGTATACAAGCAAATCACCCAGCATGTAACTGGGAATAATATAATGATTGCCTTTGCTTACCCAACCTACCTGACCTTGATCTTTGAAATGTGCTTCAGCAAGTATTGTTTGATGTTCTTGTTCTATATAGGCGCACTTTAACTTCTGGAAGGAGGTGTCACGGATGAATTCTACCCAGGAATTTTACCGAAAATATGTGAACAGAGGTACTGTATAGATTGATCTTCTGAATAATGAACGATGTTCTAATGTATATGTAGCTATGTAAATAATTGGAAAAAATGTGAAAATAATAAATAAATATATGAAATTTAAATGGTAGTGAGCAGTAGCCGATTGGTTAGAGTGCTTGCCTTGTAACGAGAAGAGTACGGGTTCGATCCTCCTCCCTGAGACAGTTACTGCTAAGGGACCCCTTGAGCAAGTCCTTCACTCACAATTGCTCAGTGCCATTGACTGATGCTTGGTGATTAGAATGTGGCACTTAATAAATGTGTGATAATAACAAATACTAATTATCTTATGATTTTGCTTAGCAGTAACCATTAATTGATAATTGTGTATTATAATTTATGATTTTATGATAATGCTGCTATATAAATTACAGGATTAGAATTTATTATAATAGAATATTATATGAATAGCAGCTATATAAATGTGCCTACAGTGGTAACTGCTATATAAGCTAGCAGGGTGATACATTGTATATATAATAACTCGTAAGTGTGTACTATTCTTGGGTTACTATAGGTTCTTGGTACAGCTTGGTACATATGCATGATCAGAAGCTACAACTAGGCCTACATAATATAAAATTGTGCATTGCCTCAAGCCATTCATCTTAGCCCATGCTGGCCTACTGAGTATGTTGTTCAGTGACAACATTGCATATATGAGTAGCACCTTCAAAAGAAATTCATAGGTTCAGAAGAAAATAAAAAATTACAAGAACGACCACATTGACTGAGACTGTCTTAATAGGAAGCAATATTACACTGTGGGTATAGATGTATAGTTTTGGGTATATATAATATTATATATTTATTTTTATGTATAGGGTATAGTTTTATCTCTTTTCCGCAAATGCTTGAAGACCATTTTGTTTCATCGTGGTTTTATTGTTAGGTTGGTAGCACCTCTGATGAGTCTGTCCTGAAGTGGCGCTATATAAATTTGCAATTACCACTACCCTAGATTGGTGTACAGTGTTAGTCCTGGATGTGTTCAGAAGCTTCCAGACCATGGTGCACCAAAGAATTACTTGTTGACATTTGACTCTTAAATAAATTCTGTCGAGAGTCATTGGAGGGTGCTTAAAATTCAGATTATTTATTTATCAGATGAATGAATAGCTATGTGCCCTCTACTTAAGTAAGTTAAGTACATGTGCATACACTTGGTGACTTGTATAATGTATACAGCAGTCTTGTTGACAAGACCTTAAACCTCAAGACCAAGACTTTGAACCTCAAGACCAAGACCTCGAACCTCAAGACCAAGACTTTGAACCTCAAGACCAAGACCTTGAACCTCAAGACCAAGACCAAGACTTTTAAAAACGAACTCGAGTGCACTCGAGACCAAGACCTTGGTCTCGAGGACAACAAGACTGGTATACAGTGGTTGCATACCTGCTGTTCAGAAAAAATTCTCGTGGTCTAGGATTACAAGCAAGCAGTTATGGCCCAACCAATGATTCTGTGTAAAGTAATCCTATGAAAGATTATGGTCTGTGTGCAATTGTTTATGTTGTAATACTAGTATTGGCACAAGTAAGTCAACGTACAGAGGATGTGTGCCATGCGTGTAGGAATGTGCATGTTCTTTGTCATGGGTATACAATGCGTTCAGTTTGTCTTAGGTGCCGTTCAAGACATGTTAATAAAAGTGATCAAGAAACACAGAAAATCAAATGGTGAATGGTGTCTTTAATAAGCCGCTATAAATTTTGTAATCAGCATGTTAAAGTTCTAGCTGCATGGTTGTTTCAAGAGCTTTTCAAACAGTTGCCTTTATGATTTATGAAGACCTAATAATAAGAAGCCAACTCTAAAGTGTTTACTGTTTTGTCAAATATTGCATATTGGCCTAGCATTAAAATATGCCCAGCGACTATATATATAATTATATATACATATATACAGTATGTATATATAGATATCTGTGTGTATGTGCACATGAGTGTGTGTGAAGTGGATAGACTTACAAAACAGACAGGTAGGTGTTCTTGGTCAGATATTACAGGCAAAAATCAACAATTTTGAACAATATGTACTATGTACAATTGTACAATATACACAATGGCCAAAATCAGTCACGTGGAACACTTTTACAAACACTGCTTTGTAATTTAAGTGCTATAGACCAGTGTTTCTTAAACTTTCAAGGTTGCATGGTAGCTGAATCATTCAAGCACTCACAAGATCATATGAATAGCTTTTAGCATCTAAAAAAATTTCAGCAATGCCGTCTCAGCCCCGTCATTTGAGATAAGTTGATACCAGTACCACTGAATTTTATATTTCCGTTCACGGCCTTCGTAGTAATTAAAATTTTTACTTAAGGCCAGATGCCTTATGCCAGACAATATTTCATTAACATTTTTCGAAGCGCTGCAATTAATTTCCAACTCTAACAATATGGTGGAAATTGAAATCTGTACCACGTGCCTGCCCGTATACTCATGTACAGCATGTGACCAATTTTGCTTGGTAATCCTAGCTGTGATAGAATTCTGACATAAGTCTGTTGCTTGTCAGGGATATGCGCTTTACCACGAAGTCAAGGCCATAAGTTTCCAGGATTCAAGACTCCGGCACAAGCAGCACGACTTCCTAGTGTCAAATTAAACTAAGCACTTAAGTAAATAAGTAAGCACTTAAGTAAGTAAGTTGGTAAGTGTTTGTTTATTAATGCAGAACAACTGTCAAAACTTGCAGTGAACAGTGCATACATGTACAACACTTATTGACATAGATACTATTGATCTGTGTAAAAAATGCAAGTACAGTCACATGGCTAGGCTAAGAATGATTGTAGACAGACATTTGTGAGGCTTTGATATATTATGCAGACAGTCAGTAAGCTTCCAACTTTTAGAGCTTTGGTATTTTGATTAAAATTCGAACTATGCAACAGCTTCATGGAAAGTACCTGGTTTGACTTAATAATCAGTAAGATGCATCTTAGTCATCTCTGGGTTCTTTGAGGTTTTTTAATTGTACCCAATTTTTACCAGAACTTAACTTAAGCCTTACAGCAGGACTCCAACCAATAAGTAGCAGGGAGTTTTTTGGTAGAAAATTAACAACTCAATAGGGCTAGTTTTTTGGTAGAAAGTTAACAACTCACTAGCGCTAGTTTTTTGGCAGAAAGTTAACAACTCAGTAGGGCTATTAGGCCCATATCAAACAGGCTATATGTTAAATAAATGATTTAGTATCAGTGATATTTGTGTGTATTCTGTTTTGTTATACTTTATTTGGACCAATAAACCATGATTGATTGATTGATTGATTGATTGAAATGCATCATGAGTTACCACTGTAAGACTTTAATAAGCTTTTTGTATCTTTTTTCAGAAGCTTCTGAAAAAGCTGAAATACTACAAAGATACGAAGATACGCTACAGGGTAGCATACGACAGGAATGTGAGTGTTAGAAGTTAATTAAATCTCATCCTTCCGATATTTTTCGGTCATTATGATACATTTAATTCATAACTTGAATTGAGAGTTTCTGGCTAAATATCTTAATCATCTCCAGATTTCCATTGTGCCACTTGAAAGCAGAGCACAAGGCACCGTTTATTCATGAGCGCTGCATATGTGATTGTAATTGTAATTAGTAACTTCTATTGCGCCGGTGTCTAATGCACAAGGCATCATCCAATGGCACACCAAAACCAAGACGTGATCAGGTCAATATTAAGAAGATCAGTCCGTAAGGCAGAGAGGCAGCCTGTGGTGGATAAGCAGTTTGAAAAGAGGTAAGATTTAAGTTGAGAATGAAACAACACAAATGACTTAACAGAGCGCATCTAGACACACAGAGAGAGTTCCAAAAAGTAGATCCAACAACCGAAAAAGCTCGTTCACCAAGAACAGTTCATGATTTAGGTATGACCTGACGAAGATAATCAGATGACCTCGTTGAATAATGATAAGTCTGAGGAATAAGAACTGATTTTAAGTATTGTGGCTGGCCAGAGTCCAAAGTTTTAGAAACTGTGAACCATAATTTGAAACTAATTTTTGCTGAACAGGAAGCCAATGCAAAGATTTAAGCACAGGGGTTATATGTTCATATTTTGATGTATTAGTTCTGGTTCCAATTCTGAGAAATCTGTTTTCCACATGGCTGGCTATCTTCTATGTCTGAGCACTGCAAGAAGTTTCTCCTACATTTCATCATGAATTTACCAAAACTACACTATCACTTTCGAATTTCATATGTACCAAATAAATTTAGCCTGTCTCATGGCTATTTTTAATTTACTGCCAATATCTGCTTTGAAAGGTAGTTTCTTTTTTTGATGTGCAGTGTAAATTAGTCAATGCAATACATTACCGAAGAAACTCATGCTTAATTAGTAATAATTATAATTAATAATAGTAGCAATTAGAATGATTTAACGAATAGCATTATTATTGACATTGTCTTTGTAATTAATAACAACAGCAGCTTTCCAAGAGTAGTTTTCTTTAGGGGTTTTGCCAGTGCAGTATGTTTATATAGGAAGTTCACTTGATGTATAAAATGATTTTTGAGGCCAGCTTTCTCATAACGGATGTTTTCTTTCTGCTTAGTTCCAGAATTGCAAGACAGTGCGTTGTTGCCATGTTATCCTCTGAATGCTTCCGTTCCGTTACCGGCTAATCCAGATCCTCGTTACGAAAGAATTCCTCCATGTGCAATTCTTCCACGGTGTGGCGGATGCTGTGGACCCATATACACATGTTTACCAACGTCAGTTATATCAGTTCCAGTAATGGTGAGAGATGTGAGACAGCACGTTCTTTGGTTTGCTCTTAAGATAGCAGCACTGTGTGTCCTGCAGTGAGGTCATCTTCCTATTTGCATAATTATCTTCCCATTGAAATTTGTCTGTTCTGCATAGCCTGGATCACATTAGATTTTCTGGGGAACTCCCAGTTGACGCCTTTTCCAATCTAATCAGTAACTGTTATTTGTTGGTATTTATCGTATGGATGGGTGTTTGTTGCTGTGAATGCAGGCAGCCAAGTGATTTTAAGCAATGCTGAGCATTGATTGATTGATTGATCGATCGATCGATCGATCGATCGATTGATTGATTGATTGATTGATTGATGTACATGGATTGGTGACTCCCACTGAATACATGGCCACCTGGGTCAAGTCAGCCATGCCTCCCTACACAGCCGGGATATGTGGGCATGGTGGCTCAGTGGTAAGTTCGGTGCCTTGTGACCGGAGGGTTGCAGGTTCGAATCCCACTCTAGCCGCTGCATACGGACCTTGGGCAAGTCCTTCACTCGCGATTGCTCGTTGCGCTTCGGCATGAAAACTCCGACACAGTAAACCAATGCTGTAGTCGGGAGCGCCTCTGAGTAGTAGTAGACTTGAGGAGACGCTATAGAAATATCCGAAATAAATAAATAAATAAATAAAATGAAAGGTAGGAGGCTAAAAAAAATTCCAGTTGTGGATTGTTCTAGTTATAAGATAGCACAAAGTATTCAGAATAAAGCGCAAACACAGCTGGGCATCCACAGAGGTAAATTTCCTAGTGTTAACTAAACTGGACAAGGAAATTTTGTCAGTTTCATTTGATTCACAAGTCCTGTTGAAGAGATTAGGACATCTACCGGTAGTTTGAATTTCCAATAAACTTACACTACCTATCTCCATCTTTCATATGATGTCTGTGCTTTTCTCTCTGCTGTTGCCAATTCTCCTTCACGTTGTTTAAGTGGAAGTTGAACTCATTTTTACCAGGTACACGAAGGAATACCAGGTCCTGATGCGACGTTTACCCGTGTAACTCTGATGATGGATAGTCATGCCACGTGTGGGTGTTCGTGTGCCATTCTGGCCAGTGACTGCAATTCTGCAACACATGTTTACAACGGCGATGAATGTTCGTGCCATTGTAAAAATGCCGATCAAGCGACAAGCTGCCCAACACTGAAGATATGGGACGAAAAGCTATGCCGCTGCAGATGCCATAACATCACCAACTGTCTTGACGATGAGGTCTTCAATTTTGCAACATGCAGGTACTTGCAGTTCTGTAATTATAATTGTAGTTGGACTTTTTTATAGTGCCACTCAAAGAGCAAGACAATAGCACCACTCGCAGAGGAAGACAATAGCACCACTGAAAGAGCAAGACAGTAGCACCCCTCAAAGAGCAAGACAATAGCACCCCTCAAAGAGCAGAACAGTAGCACCACTCAGAGAGCAAGACAATATCACTACTTAGAGAGCAGGACAGTAGCACCACTCAAAGAGCAGGACAGTAGCACCACTCAAAGAGCAAGACATTAGCACCACTCAAAGAGCAAGACAATACACCACTCAAAGAGCAAGACAAATCTGAGGCTCTCTCTGCGCTGGCCTATATGATATTAAATGTTGTTTAGAACTAGACGGCGCATAGGTGTAGACTGGGGGGGGCTGCCGGGGCACATGCCCCCCAATAATTGAGATGGACTGTACATCCAATGCAACAAGTGTAGAATGAATATCCAACACCCCCCCCCCAATATTTTGTACAAGTAGACGCCAGTGAGACTGCTCTACTGGGGCTTCATTTAGATCAACCATTGATTGATGCCTATTGCAAGTACCTTGTCCATCATGAATATGGGAAAACAGAAGTTGTTACCTTAGCAACAACCCCAGTAATGCCAGCCAGGCCTCGATAAAGGAGGAGGGCGACGCTAATCGTCTTTAGGTTTAGGTACTATAAAGGCACTATGTTATGTGTCTAGCTACTATACATACATATATGTCTGCACACATAAAGAGTGGCTGTTGGGCTAATGTGAATAAGCTTGTGCCTGCGCTTGGCTTTCAAGTGGTGCTTTAGAAGTTTGGAGTTTACGATTACTGTTTGTTATATTGGTGTTTGAACCATCTTTCAACGGGTAGACCGCAGATCTGATATGAATAAATGAATGAAAAAATGAATGAATAAATCTCATATTCTTTCATTCATTCATTCATTCATTCATTCATTCATCTGAGTCTAAAGATGATTGAGACTTCTTACAAGTGACTGATTACAACTATTTTACTTTATTGTGTTTCTGTTGTAGCTGTCAGAGCAAGCTATGAACATCCTACGCCGATGCGATCGAATATTTGCCCACGGGTGCAGATCTGGGTTTTAATGCAGACTTAGGCTCCTGGAACTTTATCTGTTAACCCGTCCAGCTGCTTCCTCAGATTTCCTTCAAAATCACTCTCTGTCTCAAGAGAGAAGACAACGGCGTCGAATTCCGGACTACTGGCAGTTCTACCTAACAGAAATAATTAACTGCAGCTCTTATTCTTTCGTGTAGTATAAAGAAATCCTGGAAACTCAATAGCAAATTAATAGAAAATTCATTTAAAGTTAGTAGAAACAATAGTGGCATCTGCAATAAAGCATTTAGGAAGAATGTCGGCATAGGGGCCGTCCACATATTACGTACGCACTGAGGGGGTGGGGGGTCGGATTTTGGCGATTTTGCGTACGGGTGCGAACGGGGGGGAGGGGGGGACAAAAGTGTACGTACGCAAAATAAATTTCTAATCATGACGTCCACATTAGCCTATTTATAACTCTGTATTGTCCTACAGTCGTCCGATGGCATTTTATTACATTATATAAAAGCCATGTGAAGTTATTCTGTGCTGTGAACGAGACACCTATAATTTGTCTATATTGGCCCTCACTCATCCTTCAATCTGGCCTAAAGTGCAGACTTTCGAGACACTTTCTGCAGCTGGTCTTCGGGGGGGGGGTGCGTCAAGTGTACGTACGCGGGGGGGGGGTGTGGAAGAAAGTACGCTTGCGAACAGGGGGGTCCAATTTTCCAGGATTTTTGCGTACGTAATATATGGATGGAGGAGGCTACAATCGATGTACCCCAAAACATGGTATGGGGCATACCATGTTTTGGGGTACATCGATTGTATTGATATGCAGGCCTATTGTAACATGATGTATGGCTGATTGGCGTGATTGCAGCCACTTGGGGTGCCAATTACAGTCCTGTTGATATCAGTGATAATAGGCTTCATGACAATGATCTACTGTTGACGTAATGCTGACAAATTTATTGAAAGTTTTAATATGTTAATTAATTAATTGCTATATTTATGTGTATATATTTAATGTATGTGCCTCTAAATGTCTATAGTTGCTGAAAATGCTGTTATCCATGAATTGTTCAGACAAAATTCGAACGTTTGCTCTGAGGCCTCTGACTTTCGCGTGCTTTTGATTACTCTGGGATTAAGATTACTAATTAGTAATCTTAATCCCAGGATTACCTTAGCAATTCCAAATTGGTTGGTGCACCTCACTATAATTGATAATAGTTGGTAACAGCTGCTAACAATAATAGTTGGTCCCATTTCGTTACTGATATCTGTTTATTTTCTTCTATTATTTTATGTTACATCTATTGAAAATGACTGAATTGCTTTAGCTCTAAGAGTTCTACATGCAGCAAATCATCTCTCGTGAGTTTGGCGGAGGCAACCGTTGCATTGGCACTCAAACTGGTTATGGTGAAGGTTGGCATACACTCATAAATTAAAAAAAACATTATAAAAATGGTAACAATAGAAAATAAAAAACCAGAAAACTATAATTTGAACATATACCTATGTAGAAAAACAGAGAAAATAATATAAGGTTATAAAAATGAGACTGAACTCAGGAATTAGAGGAAAGTTCATCACTTGGCCCACTATGTGAATTTGCTATGCCGGCATTAGCTACTTAGGAGAAGAGCCTTCCCTTAAGCTAGCCTGAGAAGCAGCCATGGGTATGATCGAAGTGTTTCCATCTTCATTTTCTTAGCTTCGGCATACGAGAGCGAGTGGCCGATCACTTGGGACTTTGCACTACCTTGCACTATGGGGAGCAATGGAGTTCCTTTGCTCAACCTCTTACACAGCATTGGCTGCGTGACGCCTAAGGGATAATAATCCCGCTGGGGAGGGACACCTAAGTAGATCAAGTACAGCATCAAATAACGACTGTCTTAGCCTCCTCCATCCAAAAGACCAATAGACAGAGCAAAAAATAAATAAATGATGGGCCGGCTGGAGACATACTCATACCTGAGAATAACCTTAACTAAACTGGGCTGAATATCTACGAGACTATACCCTAGAGTAGGCCCACGTGCTGGCATGTGTACTCAATATTCTTCACCCAAGTCAAGGCAATAGTGTGTAGATCAGAAATTCATAATAAACATTACTTAATATTACTTAATATTACACCGAGAGTCGAACCCATTACCTAAGTCATGGCCGAGTTCGCTTGGTGGCTCTAGTGAGACAATGATATTCACCTCACTAGTTGTAAACTGTCGACCTATCTGTATAGCTAGGATCTTGCGTTACGCAACGAAGCAGCCTTGGAGGTCTTTAACGTGCGTTTTATATATATATATATATATATATATATATATATATATATATATATATATATATATATATATAATTCATGCAAAGTTGCGTAGGCTTATAAGCTAGGCAATAGACATGCAACTAAACAAACACTTGACCTAGAGACTCTGCGTGAGTTGGTTCCCGTGACTTGGCTTTTTAGGCGCTGTAAAATCTAGATTACAATTACAATCACCAGCAGAGTAGTTCAAAACGCTATAGCGATAGACCGAACTGTTGACAAAAAATGCATCCTCGCTGTTCCATCTATTCAAAGGCGTCTACACCATAGAAACCTTGGAGCAAACGCTCCATCCAAGAAATGTGGGGGGAGATCTGTAAGTGTATGTGCCATCATTTACGGGGGGAAGGAACGGGAAGGGGGAAGAGGAGGGAAGGGAGGGAAGTTGCTCCAATGACTTGGGGGGATAGACGACCTTGGCTGGAACTGCTCGTTTTGAATGATAAGCAGGATTATCTTGATCGATGAATGCTCGAAAATTACTATTAATATAACTTTTTATTATTAATATTACTATTATTATTACTATTGTTATTATATGAAGATTTGTAAAGCGCAAGTTAATGTAACTATATAAATACACCGCATGTGCAATTACTATAATAATTAAGTTACGAAGCATTTTAGGTTCAACTTCTTCTTCTTCTTTGGTTCTCTGCCCTTAGGCAGGTTCGTATGTCCATTCCTCTCGATGTTGAGCTTCCGCTTTCATCTGTCTGTAGCCGTCCCTCTTTATTGTCCAGTCTAGGAACATTGTTCTTGGTCTTCCTCTTGTCTTTTTCCCTTCCATTCTACCCTCGATGATATCTCGTAGCAGGGAATTTCCTCTCATTATATGGCCAATCCATCTTCTTTGACGCTCTCTGATTGTCCTCATCATGGATCTCTCCTCTCCCACCATTTGCAGTACTTCGTCATTTGTCTTGTGCTCTGTCCAGCTGATTCTCTCCATTCTACGCCATATCCACATTTCGAAGGCTTCTATCCTTTTGATGTCCTCCCCTCTTATAGTCCACGTTTCAGATCCGTATAGAACCACACTACAACTCTGGAAATAGAAGAAATGTGCCATGGACGCTAAATTACTTACTCACTTTCCGAATAAACACGAATAGTAACGACCTAAGTAACGACGTAGGCCCTATAATTTATGTAAGACGTCAACGTTTTATCCGATTGTTTATACGATGACGTCATTTTTGGACATCGTTTCGCGTCGTGGAAACGCGTTGATGAGGTCCATCTTGAAAACCAACTTACAAAAGATGGGACGAATTCACAGTAAATCGTCGAAATTGTTCATCAGAATCAGTAGAAATTAGACGAAACAACTGTTTCTTTTGAAGGAACAAACCGATCATTGATCGAATGATCGAACGATTTGTCATTTCGAAAAGAAAACATCTGAGAGAAGATCGAAGCTAAACGTAAGAATAATTGTTTCGCTTTATGACACAAATTGATAAATGAATGTTTAGGCCTATATAGGGCCTTAACCCCATTTGATCGATTGATAGATCAAAAAGTCTAATCTAATCTGCGGACTTTTCCCCGTTATCATAATTGACAACGTTATCACACTGCGCAAATCTAGGCTAAGCATTGCGCAGTTGGTGGCACGTGACAACGACGGACTAGTGCGTTCCATGGAGGGAAACGTACATCGTGTTCTTCGGGGGCTATTTCTACCAGTTGCTAAGAGGAATTATATAATCTTCGCCCAAGTTCTCACCAATTTGAACTCCCCAGTAAGGATGATAGGAACTTTATTGCCAGAGCCCTATTTGCTATTATCTACAGCCATCCTTAATCTCCACAAATTATGCTACATCACATGCGTTGTGACAAAAATCATTTTTTAGATTTAGCTATATTTATTATTCTGATGTGATTGATTCCCATGTTAATGTAGGCCTACCTGGCTGCGGTGTGCCATCCAGTTTTCTTTGATAAACGAGTATGCATAAATGTTATCATAATGCGACAACGGTCGCTTTACGCAGACCCAAAAGCGTAGGCTAACCAGCCGAGATCGATCCTTTAAGCTTCTGTTTAACGACGCTGTGTCATAACAAAGATGATTATCGTCTCCCTCCTCCTTTCTCAAGGCATGGAATAATTGGCATTACCAAAGTACAGGCAGTGGCGGAGTTTGATCGATCCATAAGATCCCGTGACGTAAATAGGCCCAACTAGTTTAGGTCGAAGGTCATCGGTATGATAGGATAGTGATATCATTTTCTTAGGCACCTCTCTCCGTTTCCGTCTGATCTTCCCACTTACACGGTGTACGGTCAGTGGACCTATTGTTGCAGAGTTGACATGGTCGCGTAAATGTCGAAACAAATTTCTGCCTTGGCTTAGATAATTGGATTTGAACTCCCGACCTTTCGATTGACGGTCTCGTACACTAATCACTAGACTATCACGTATCACAAAGCCGCCAAAGCGTCTTATTCCTATTATGCTGGCCTGATGTATTGTTATGATGATATATAATTATAATTATATGGACTTGCTTAACTTTCTTCTGTAGATCACATGCGTCCGATTCTACGATTCTAATGATTCTACTGATTCTACGATTCTACGTTTCTACTGATTCTCCGATTCAACGATTCTACTGAAGTGCCAATTCGCCGCACGTGAACTCGGTCACCTTTGTCTCTCTTTCTGTTTGGGTGTGGGTGCGTGTGTTGGCGTGGGTGTGGGTGCGTGTGTGATGGTGTGGGTGTGTTGGTGTGGGTGTGGGTTCGTGTGTGATGGTGTGGGTGTGTGAGTTGGTGTGGGTGTGGGTGCGTGTGAGATGGTGTGGGTGTGTGTGTGTTGGTGTGGATGTGGGTGCGTGTGTGATGGTGTGGGTGTGTGTGTGTTGGTGTTGGTGTGGGTACGTGTGTGATGGTGCGGGTGTGTGTGTGTGTGTGTGTGTGGGTGTGGGTGTGTTTGTGTTGGTGGGGGTGTGGCTGCCTGTGTGATGGTGTGTGTGGGTGCGTGTGTGTTGGTGTGGGTGTGGGTGCGTGTGTGATGGTGTGGTTGTGTGTGTGCTAGTCGTAGTACCCCATGGAGCCCCTGGCGTGGCGTAAATCCCCGTAAGCTCCATTGGTTACTACGACTAGGTGGGTGTATGTGTTGGTGTGGGTGTGTGTGTGTGTTGGTGTGGGTGTGGGTGCGTGTGTGATGGTGTGTGTGTGTGGGTGCGTGTGTGTTGGTGTGGGTGTGGGTGCGTGTGTGATGGTGTGGGTGTGTGTGTGCTAGTCGTAGTACCCCATGGAGCCCCTGGCGTGGCGTAAAACCCCGTAAGCTCCATTGGCTACTACGACTAGGTGGGTGTGTGTGTTGGTGTGTGTGTGTTGGTGTGGGTGTGGGTGCGTGTGTGTTGGTGTGGGTGTGGGTGCGTGTGTGATGGTGTGGGTGTGCGTGTGTGCTAGTCGTAGTACCCCATGGAGCCCCTGGCGTGGCGTAAAACCCCGTAAGCTCCATTGGTTACTACGACTAGGTGGGTGTGTGTGTTGGTGTGGGTGTGTGTGTGTTGGTGTGGGTGTGGGTGCGTGTGTGATGGTGTGTGTGTGTGGGTGCGTGTGTGTTGGTGTGGGTGTGGGTGCGTGTGTGATGATGTGGGTGTGGGTGCGTGTGTGATGGTGTGGGTGTGTGTGTGTGTGCTAGTCGTAGTACCCCATGGAGCCCCTGGCGTGGCGTAAATCCCCGTAAGCTCCATTGGTTACTACGACTAGGTGGGTGTATGTGTTGGTGTGGGTGTGTGTGTGTTGGTGTGGGTGTGGGTGCGTGTGTGATGGTGTGTGTGTGTGGGTGCGTGTGGGTTGGTGTGGGTGTGGGTGCGTGAATGATGGTGTGGGTGTGTGTGTGTGTGCTAGTCGTAGTACCCCATGGAGCCCCTGGCGTGGCGTAAAACCCCGTAAGCTCCATTGGCTACTACGACTAGGTGTGTGTGTGTGTTGGTGTGTGTGTGTTGGTGTGGGTGTGGGTGCGTGTGTGTTGGTGTGGGTGTGGGTGCGTGTGTGATGGTGTGGGTGTGTGTGTGTGCTAGTCGTAGTACCCCATGGAGCCCCTGGCGTGGCGTAAAACCCCGTAAGCTCCATTGGCTACTACGACTAGGTGGGTGTGTGTGTTGGTGTGTGTGTGTGTGTTGGTGTGGGTGTGGGTGCGTGTGTGTTGGTGTGGGTGTGGGTGCGTGTGTGATGGTGTGGGTGTGCGTGTGTGCTAGTCGTAGTACCCCATGGAGCCCCGGGCGTGGCGTAAAACCCCGTAAGCTCCATTGGTTACTACGACTAGGTGGGTGTGTGTGTTGGTGTGGGCGTGTGTGTGTGTGTGTTGGTGTGGGTGCGTGTGTGATGGTGTGTGTGTGTGGGTGCGTGTGTGTTGGTGTGGGTGCGTGTGTGATGGTGTGGGTGTGTGTGTGCTAGTCGTAGTACCCCATGGAGCCCCTGGCGTGGCGTAAAACCCCGTAAGCTCCATTGGCTACTACGACTAGGTGGGTGTGTGTGTTGGTGTGTGTGTGTGTTGGTGTGGGTGTGGGTGCGTGTGTGATGGTGTGTGTGTGTGGGTGCGTGTGTGTTGGTGTGGGTGTGGGTGCGTGTGTGATGGTGTGGGTGTGTGTGCGTGCTAGTCGTAGTACCCCATGGAGCCCCTGGCGTGGCGTAAAACCCCGTAAGCTCCATTGGGTACTACGACTAGGTGTGTGTGTGTTGGTGTGGGTGTGTGTGTGTGCGTGGGTGTGGGTGCGTGTGTGATGGTGTGTGTGTGTGGGTGCGTGTGTGTTGGTGTGGGTGTGGGTGCGTGTGTGATGGTGTGTGTGTGTGGGTGCGTGTGTGTTGGTGTGGGTGTGGGTGCGTGTGTGATGGTGTGGGTGTGTGTGCGTGCTAGTCGTAGTACCCCATGGAGCCCCTGGCGTGGCGTAAAACCCCGTAAGCTCCATGGGGTACTACGACTAGGTAGGTGTGTGTGTTTGTGTGGGTGTGTGTGTGGGTGTGGGTGCGTGTGTGATGGTGTGGGTGTGTGTGGGTGGGTGTGGGTGCGTGTGTGTTGGTGTGGGTGTGGGTGCGTGTGTGATGGTGTGGGTGTGTGTGTGTGTGCTAGTCGTAGTACCCCATGGAGCCCCCGGCGTGGCGTAAAACCCCGTAAGCTCCATTGGGTACTACGACTAGGTGGGTTTGTGTGTTTGTGTGGGTGTGTGTGTGTGTGTGTGTGTGGGTGTGGGTGCGTGTGTGATGGTGTGTGTGTGTGTGTGGGTGTGGGTGCGTGTGTTGGTGTGGGTGTGGGTGCGTGTGTGATGGTGTGGGTGTATGTGTGTGCTAGTCGTAGTACCCCATGGAGCCCCTGGCGTGGCGTAAAACCCCGTAAGCTCCATGAGGTACTACGACTAGGTGGGTGTGTGTGTTGGTGTGGAGGTGTGTATGTGGGTGTGCGTGCGTGTGTGATGTTGTGGGTGCGTGTGTGATGTTGTGGGTGAGTGAGTGTGTGTGTGTGTGGGTGTGTGTGTATGTGTGTGTGGGTGTGGGTGTGTGTGTGTGTGTGTGCGTGTGTGCGTGCGTGTGTGTGAGTGTGTGTGTGTAGGTGTTTGTGTGTGTATGTGTGTGTAGGTGTTTGTGTGTGTAGGTGTGTGTGTGTGTGTGTGTGTTTGTAGGGTCGCAAGGGCGGAGAATGGAAGTCAGAACGGATGATCGAAAGTCTCGGAAGACGGATTCAGGATCGCGATCATGAGCGTCAATATCTGGAAACGGAACGAGCAAGCAAGACAAGAAATTATAAATTGGATAATATCCGACCCCGCTGTAACGAAACAAAACCTGCATAGCCTATAGTCTTTTTAAAGTTATCAATGAACTGCTTTGCAAACCAGTTCTCTGATCAGATCAGACTAGACGACTAGAGGTAGAAACAGCTTGAACAAAATATTAACATGTGCAAAACTGTCTAGTGTCAGACGAACACTAGTATGGAACTATGGATTAACATTGCAAGACATTTTTACTGTTTACTGCAAACTCTTCAATAATGCTAAACCGAATATACTTGCTGAATTATGAGCTAATTATAATAATTATAATTTTATGATAGAAAAAGAATCTTGCAAAATCAGTTAGGCCTACTTTGTTTCCGTATTTGCTAATAATCTGACACTGAATTGTCACGCTCAAATCATAATCATGCTACATGTAGGCCTATTCAGTATCAGTTTAAAATTCTCCACTTTGGTTAACTGTATACGGCTGGTTAGCTATACATTGGTTAAAGCGTACAGCTATAGGCGTCTCTCTGTGCGACGATGTCACTACGGCGTAGCTATAGGAATGGTGCGGCCGCATCGCGGGCGATGTATAAGGGACTTCTAATAGGGCGGCAAACTGAGGTGCATAAGACAATAATCACCACCCTATTATTTCAATGGTCATCACGTGACGACAACGAAAGCCTAGACCCAAAAGCGCCAGATTTGGCCGATGAGAAGCATCAGACTCGATATCTTATCGAGTTTTAACTCAAGTTAAACTGACCCGAGCTATCTGCCTGTCTATGAAAGCCCATGCGACGAGTATTACGTATTAAGCTACATGTATATAGACCGCTGTCAAAGCCTTTCTGGTTTTTATCGGACACATGCACTGACACTCCCCATTCCTCTCTGAGGCTCTCTCTCTCTCACTCGTTGTTTTAGGATAGCGCATAGCGCGTGTCAGATTAAAGCCTCATTCACTGGCGTAAACTTGTCCAAAATATTGGGGGGGGGCGCATTTGGTTATTCATTCTACACTTGTTGCATTGGATGGACATTTCAATTATTGGGGGCATGTGCCCCGGTTCCCCCTCCCAGAGTCTACGCCTATGGCCTCATTCCTGTTGGGATTGCTGAAGATTAAAAGCTATAGCTTTCAACAGCTAATGTACACCTCTGACGATAGTTGTCAGGCCCAAAGCATCAGGTTCAAGCATACATGAAGCATATATGTAGTCGCCCAGGTTGACCTAATTAGTTTAAGGAGAGAGTTGCACTTAGGGAAGTCGATTCAACTTTGAAGAAATATAACGACAAAAACGAAAACCAGCTCTAGTCTTTTGATTTGATCTCTCTGAAGCAAAAAGAATTATGTACATGCATAGGCGTTATCTGTGGGGGGGACGAGGGCATCCGTACTCCCCACTTTTTGGACTGAGGGGAACCGTACCGCCCACTTTTTAAACAATGCCAAAATGCCAATCAATATTTTATTTTGCCAGATATCACAGTCTCAGCCTTGCTTCGTGTATGTAGACAGAGTGAGGAGTAGGCCCTATGTATCGCAAAAATACGAAAGTACTTGTATTGACACAAAAATTAATGAGAATACTGGCACGGTATAATATGTCCAAAATTTTCTTCATGCGAAAAGCGAAAGTGGAGAAGAAATTGGTACCCCACACTTTATAGACGAATGTTACGCTCCTGTGTACAGGTAAGGTGGGCATGATACAAAAAGTATTAAATCTGACGCCTAGCGATTGAATTATGAGACATAACTCCGTAGGTCCGCAACAACCTCGCTGTGGCCAGGGGCATCTACACCATAGAAACCTTGGAGCAAATGCTCCATCCAAGAAATGGGATGGGGGATCTGTCAGTGTGTGCGCCACCATTTTATGGGAAGGAACGGGGAGGGGGGAGAAGAGGGGAAGGGGAAGTTGCTGAAATGACTTAGGGGGATAGACGCCTCTGCATCTATTGATTATTTCGTTTGATTAGTTGCATGTCTATTGCCTAGCTTATACGCAATTTTTTATGAATTGTATGACGTGCGTTTACGACCTGCAAGGCTGCTTCGTTGTGTAACGCAAACGGTGGGTGTGAAGTGTAGGCGCTACAAAATCAGCTCATTTGAAGTGTGAAACATGTGAAAAGTGTTATATAACAAGCTAATGCTCATTGGTCGGGCGTAATAACAGCCAACCAATGGCCAATAAGACTTGTATCACGTGGTTTATTACATAATTTGGCGAGAGCGATGTTATGAAACAGCAAAAGCGAAAATATATCAAATCGTAAATAAGAGCTTTTCGTTTTGTTGATGTAAGTGCGAAATAAATTTTTCCACTTTATAGAGTTATTAATTCGTTATAAGTTTTGTGGTATGAGCGGTGAAACGGTGGGGAGTTTCTGTGGGCCGTGACTCGACCTACTTCTCGCAAGATGTAATGTTGCTCGCGTTAACCATTGATTAGCAGTATGCCCTTGTTTGAACTTGTTAGTAAGTAGACGGTTTGCAAGGTAGGGCATTTGAGGTCTTGAAACTTTTACATTCTGTGTACTGTATAGTTACAACAGTTGGAAATCAGAAATGAGTTTTGAAGAAGCTTGTCGTCGGCATGTTTTAGTTATACCTCAGGATTCGTAATGGGAAGCGGTGTCCTGTAACTGGTGTTCGAAACAATTTCTGGGGCGATGGTATTGATAGATGTAAAAGAAAAATGCGTTTCAACCAGACCACGAAGTATGTTTGGTTTCAACTTAGCTATTGGTTTAACGAATGAGCAGTAAACATATGCATTAACATTTTTATAGTTTACAATCTCACAGCACTGTTTCATTTGCTATAATACCAATACCATGCCTCGAATAACACAGAATTGTTATATTGTGCTACAGAATCCTCATTTTCTGAACTGCCGAATGTTTATACACTTGGAAAAGATTGTGACAGCAGCCTACATGGTGGTTAAATCGGGATTTGTTGTTTTCCAGCAGACTGCAGTTTCTAGATAAGTGAATGGCTGAAACTTCATTACCTCAGGAAGTCTTCCCATTCCCTTTTTCAGAAACTCCAGAACGGACCGTGCACGAGTCCGGACCCAACATCGAGCATTATTTGTCCCAGGGCGATGCCTTGGCTCTACAGGGTGACATCACAAAAGCCTTGGATGCATACTCCCGGGCAATCGGCTCAGGATGTGTTCCTGTGCTTCGATTATCCGTATTTGTTTCCATCCTGATGGAGCGAACAAGGATGAACTTTGAACTGCCTGAAACGCCTGCCGTCTCGACCGACGTGCTAAACGTTTTGACCTGCTGGTGCTGTGGCTCACGTTGGGCAGATCCACTGACTCTCAAATGCGGGCATACGTTCTGCAGGGCATGCGTTGAGCACGGCCTTGACGACTGTGAATGTGGTGTGTGTTTTGTGTGCCGGTGCGCTGTCGAAAAAACCTGTCTTGCAAAGTGCAAGACAAACATCCTGCTGTCACAGATCCTTCAGAAGTGCTATCCAGATGAAACAGACATCAACGAGTTAAAGGTTTCTGCAAGCCGCCTTGCCGCTAGGAAATGTTTTGCTGAAGCAATCAAGGCGTACACAGAAGTGATAAAAATAGGTAAGATGAATTGAAATTTTTGTTGCTCTTTAATTGTGGTAAGGTAGGATTCTATTTATTGCTTATGTCTAGCTAAAAGCCAGGTAAGATATGATTCAGGTATTGATAGTAATCATAATCTCTAAATTTCTACAGCACCCATAAAGCTATGTCGCAGGAACCAGTTTATTCACAGGTACTTAGTCAAATCATAATCAATAGGTATGGGGGTTAAATCCAGAAGAAGTGTCCATAAGACAGTGAGGCAGCCTATGGTGGATAACAAGTTTGAAAGCGATAAGTTTTAAGTTGAGAACAAAATGACACAAGCAGCACACAGACACAGTCCTGAAGGGAGTTCCATATTTGGTCTAGCAGCCAAAAAGGCTCGATCACCAAGCACAGTTCGTAATTTAGTTATGACCAGTCAAAGATAATCTGATGAAGTGAATAACATTCAGAGATACTGACATTCAAATGACTGACATCGAGATTTAGCACCTCGAGATTGAGAATCATTGATGTTAGGTGTCAGTGACATCTGGAACTGCTGACGCTGAGAATCCATTTATCATTGAAAGGTTTCATAGACTTGACGAATTGACATTTTGAGCATGTCAACACACTGAATTGTTTACCGAGCCATCCACTGTTGGCACATTTTTTTCTTTGCTCATGGTATCTCTTTTATGTCTCCCAGTTCATGCCTCTCTTCCCGGCTAAATCTGGACTTTTCATTTTATTTGATCCTCCAGTAATTTGCTTCTTAATATGTCGCACTATCTTTTATAAAATGTTTTTGACCTGTGTGATATATGTCAAATGTCGCATAGATCAAGTACATTTTACCCTTTCCACAAACAAAACTGTGGATTTCTTTGTCTGGTTTTTGTGTATTCCTAACACTGACCAGGAACACGTGAATTTATTGCTTTTCATATTTCATTACTACTAATAATAATAATAATAATAATAATAATAACAATAATCTTTGTTTATTAATCCAAACTGACAAGTACGCAGTAAGATTACATGATATAGTAATTACAGATCTATGATAACAAGTTTAACAGGAGTCGAATTTAACTGTACGGCAGCCATGCAAGGCGCCCATCTGTACTACTGCTCATTTTATAATCGCCACTTAGGGAATGAAGGCTGAGTTAACCTTGTGGTGCTAGCGGGTGTCGAACCCGCATCCTTATGATCTTCATGCCAGCGTGTTACCATTCAACCATCTCCCCGCCCCAGTACTAAGGCATTTCTCAAAACAGTTGTCTTGAGATATCTGTTAAAGGTGAAAAAGCTGATAAGGCAGGCTGTCATTTAAAAAAGGTATACTGTGAGTGGGCTTGCCGTATCAGTGGATGTCCGTAACGTGATACAAGTCTGTCAGATGTGAAAAGAGACGAGAAATCTGCAGCTGCCTGACAATATCTTGGGCTTTTGTTGGTCTGGGAAATTGAGGCCTATGAGAAGCCTGCTCTAATTCTTTAAAATAGATGTTTGCTGTTGAACACATGTGAGGACTTCACCTAGTTATTGACCTATGATTAGTGTTATCAGAGTTAAAACTCTCTCTCTCTCTCTCTCTCTCTCTCTCTCTCTCTCTCTCTCTCTCTCTCTCTCTGTGTCTCTGTCTCTGTCTCTGTCTCTGTCTCTGTCTCTGTCTCTGTCTCTGTCTCTGTTCTCTCTCTCTCTCTCTCTCTCTCTCTCTCTCTCTCTCTCTCTCTCTCTCTCTCTCTCTCTCTCTCTCTCTCTCTCTCTCTCTCTCTCTGTCTCTGTCTCTCTCTCTCTCCCTCTCCCTCTCCCTCTCCCTCTCTCTTGCTGTCTATCTCTGTCCTTGGCTATGTCTCTCTTGCTCTCTCCCCCCTCACTCTGCCTCTGTCTGTCTGTCTCTCTCTGTCTTTCTTGCTCTCTCTCTCTTGCTGTCTCTCTCTGTCTTTCTTTCTGTCTCTCTCTCTCTCTCTCTCTCTTGATCAATGTATTGTCATATGGTTGTGTGTGTACTTCTGAACGTAGGAAGTAGTGAAAAATACAGGTGTCTGGAATGCATCAAATTCCCGCCTCCAGTTTTACGAGATGTATGTGAGTGAGTGAATAGCCTTTATATTTGTCGTCTGACGGTTCCTAGAACAGAACAGTTAGAATTACATTGGAGCATTTCTGCTCGATCCCGTTGTCCTTAGGAATCTTGCACCTGTAGGTATATTTGTTTGGTTTTTGAATTTGCTATTTTGGCTTTTTTCTGTTAAAGCACCAAATGACCTACACCTGAGAAACTGCCGATCTTGGGCGTACAGTATTGTTGGTCTCTATCAGAATGCCGTTGAAGATGCTGACCTGATCATTCAGCTGCGACCTCACTGGGCGCAAGTAGGTTTTCGTACAAGAATCCATTTTCTTTATCTTACTTCTCCACAAACTTGGCAGGCAAAATATGAAGAATGGAACTGAGTTACCTCTGCAGATTTTATTGTCTACCATAAACTCCAGATGGTATCACTGTCATACTGCATGGGAAATCTGTTAATGTTTCTTGTAGGTGAAATCAGTATGCTCATGATAGAATGTATATAAAATCAGTATACTCATGATCAGTATGCTCAGGATAGAATGTATGTAAAATCAATATGCTCATGATCAGTATGCTCAGGTACCGGTATGTACTTGTGACATGTACTTGTCGCTTGACTGAATCGAAGGACATGCAATGTGTGCCACATGCTGAATGTCTTGTTCATGCTTACACAGTGGTGTTATGGGAATTCTGAGATAGATTAGATCATGACACTAATCTAACCTAATGACTTCTATCGTGCCGTTATCACAAAAGCCAAAGTATTAGTTGATGGTCGCTTTGGGTAAAATCACATTCAAAAATTATAATCCACTGGAGAAACCGGATTGAAATCCAATAGATCGGGGAAACCATAAGAAGGTTACGGTGTCAATGCTGTGTAGAACTTTGCGTGTGCTTGAATATCTCAGGTTGTTGAAAGTCTGAAGCATTAAAAGGTAAATGGACATTTCTATGTAGATGTGACTTTAAAGCCAGTCCATCCGGCTCTCAGTCACTCAAAGAAACTTAGCCGATCTGTGAAACGATGAGAGAAACAAAGATGAGAATCTGGAGTTGGAGAAATGATTCTACAGAAAGAAGAATCATTTCAGCAGCCTTGTGAAGTTACGGCGATATTCAGACGTGCTGTAACAAGTTCCATCGCAACACATATTGTGATGTAACACCGTCTGGAAAATGGATAAAAAAAATTATAGGTCTCGGCGTCTTTATGATGCAGTTTGTAAATTTGGCTACTAAAAGCAGCATCATAAGGAGTTCCTAGTGTAGCAAGATACAGGCACAGTGTCGACTCGCGTGCTCCTGGTTAACACACCATTCTCCCTAAGTCGAAGTGGTGTTATGTCCCCCAAAGCTATTAAATTAACTCTTTAACGATGAGCTGCATTGGTGTCCCAGTCGCTTTTAGTACACTCTTGTCATTAAAATGTTAACATGCCATATCAGTTAACATGCTGAATGAGTACTGCAGTGTAATACTAAATACTGACTTTCAACGATATCGATTTTTACATGTGGCCTCATTTACGTGCTGTATTATGTGACTTGTCCCATCTCCCAGTGACTTCGTGTTAGTGAATATGTGGACAGTGGACACTGTGTTGTTTTTCTTTCACAGGGTTACTTGAGAAGGGCAGCAGCATTAAGGGGGCTGTCGCGTCTGGAGGAATCAGCTCAGTGCTACTTACAGTGCCTTGCAATCAACCCCGGTTTATCACTGGCAAAAACCGAACTCACCAAAGTCAGCTTATAAGTATTTATATGAATGGTGTAGCGGTTGTTGATAAGATTTATGGGGATGTAACATTGGAGTGTTGTTGGCTAATTTGAGACCTAGGTCCAAAGCAGAGATACAGATTATTCTAAAGCTGAATTAGATTTAAACTGATGGAGACATGAAATTGAAGTCTTGTTGATGGTTTGCAGGTCTAGGCTCGGAATAGCGATATGGGGTGTTCTAAGGCTGAATTAAATTTTGTTATATCGGAGTTTGCATTGTGACAGTGCATGCTACATGTTGAATCTTTTTGTACCATTGTGAAATCATCGGACAGAGGTTTCTGTTTTCATTGTCGAACAGCTTTCAAAAGATGCATAGTTAATGTGGAGTTTCAGTTGCCTGTTCTTCCTCTTTCAGTTACACATGGAGGTGCTATATAAATAGCTGATTATGTATATTACTTTGCACTTTTATTATAGTACATTATACACTTCTAAATGTTTACTCTGAATGTGTTGTAGGTTCTTCACGAATTGTTATCTCAGTCATCGCTTGTGTCAGATGGTAAAGTGCTGGCACTGTTTTCTCAACTTGTGCCGCCTGATGGAAGAAGCGTCAACTGTGCGGCTAAGCTAAACAGTGCGTCATATTCTGGTTCAACGGGTCTATCAGCAGTATTAAGAGCGGACGAAGGTCAACATGAGAGGCCAATCTGTGCCACTGGTGCTGAAGCCGTGCCACCTCCAAGGAGAAAATGCCTGTCCTTTCTGTTTTCTTCAAAGAAACCGATTCTGAAGAGGGTGTGAATTTTACCGAGTTCATATAACAGATAACTGCATTGCCTGCTGTGATGTTGCTTTGTGATGTAAAGTAGGTTGATGTGTAGAAGCAACCAGATGATTTGCGACAAAGGGTAGCTCTGAAAAACCCTTCAACCATTTTTAGCTAGCGGTTGGGTTGACTGATCTCTTTCTGTTCGGAACTGTCAATGCTTTAAATTTGCTATTTGAGCAACTTAAAATAAGTAAGTTTTGTCCGATAACTGCAGATTAAATGGTCTCTTGGACTGTCGTTTTAGTGCATGATTTATTAAGCCTATCAACCTGTGACGCGAACTGCTGAACCTCTCTGCCTCTTTTCCGCAAGCGCTTGAAGACTATTTTGTTCGATCATGGTTTCATTGTGTTAGGTCGGGAGCGCCTCCGATGAGTCTCTCTCTGGAAGTGGCGCTATATAAATTTGCAATCATTACAAAGAATTATGTTGTGTTCATTTCGTTTGAACTGAACAACACTTCTGACTCGTCCACGATTTATGTAGACATTCAGAAGAACGTCGCTTTCTTTGTTTATCTGATGTACCGTGTTTAAGAAATGTAATTTCTGCATCTGTTGATGTGTAATGTGACAGCCATCATGTTCCGGTTCTAATTTGTTCTGTCGTCAGAAGTCTGTACCTCGCACAGTCGATCACTCCACTGCAGCTTCGGGTAATTTCTCTACCTGCTAATGTTAATTATCATATTCTGTGTTGTGTTCTATAGGCTAATGACGTAACAACATTTCTGTTCTCTGTCCTCGTAATGCGTAGGTTTTATTGTGATTGGATGTATGGAATATTCATTGATGTTTGACTGCTGGATTTAGAACTTAATTGTTAGCTTGGTATTTGGCTTGTCCGGTGAAGATGCTTAGAGAAAGTACTGAACGAAAATTGGCATTATCACGATGATTGGGAAATTGTTTTGTATTGTTATGGACTAGTAACTTTATAAACTACTAAGAAGCAATGACCCTATGGAGTAGCTACATCATAAGAAAGGAAATCTGTGACTCTTGCCTGTAGAGTCACCTGAATCTTTTGTTCGTTATGGATTTGTGACAAATTCCTATGCCCAAAATTCCTACGCTTCTACTTTCAATGCAGACATTTTGCTGAA
The DNA here is from genome assembly GCA_963556255.1 of Allolobophora icterica. Lineage (NCBI taxonomy): Eukaryota > Metazoa > Annelida > Clitellata > Crassiclitellata > Lumbricidae > Allolobophora > Allolobophora icterica. Next base: position 27,534,630 of record OY744617.1, read on the forward strand.
GACTGCCGTCCTTCAAAATTTTGTAATTTTTTGTTAACATTTGTTCGTGGATGGCAGTTGACCAATTGTTTGCGGATTTCGTTTTAAATGCAGCTGTCTGAAACCTGGTTAAGACTTTACTGTTAGTCGCTGAACATTGTGTTTCTTGGTTTTAGTGAGTGAAAGAACGCGACTTGAAAAACTGTCTGCTGAAGATTTTGAATGCTCGCTCTGCTCTAGGTATGGGTGAATTAAGTGATTAATCTGGAACTGGCAACTGATTGAACTCTTACTGATTACTTATTCGTTTACTGTTTTAAATCTGCACACCAGCTTCGGCTCAGTTCTTTGTTCTTGTTTGTTGGATGCTGTTTAACGATGCTGTGTCATAATAAAGATGATTAACATTGCCCTCCTCCTTTAACCAGGCTTTGGACTGGCACTGCCAGAGTACGGGCAGTGGTGGAGTTCTCTCTTCGATTGCAGATATGCTCGTTTGACTCTGCTCCACAGTATAGTTTAGAACTGTTTTAAAATGCACTTGTTTATTTCGACGAGATAGTCATTTGTGCCTCTGTATTGAGAAATGCTGAAAAGGAATTATGTTGTATCTTAATACTTATATACTTCCACCTAGAGATGTGCAGTTACAGGGTGCTTTGGTAGCTTCACGTTGGATAGTATGATGTTTGGTTAACAGATTGCAAATGGCAGATATTTCTTTTCAGTCTGCTCCTGTGCCCAGTAACGACGGACTGTGGTCACGTGTTCTGCTGTGATTGCCTATACCGGTCGCTTGACTACCGTATCGTCTGCCCGCTTTGCAAAGAATCTCTTGCTGAGGTATGTAGTTTGACGAGAGGAGACAAAGTTAATTTATTCCTGGCTTCACTGTTACTTTTTATGCCACTTAAGTATTTGTCATATGGACTTTGATCTGGTTCTTATAGTGTATCCCGGTAGATGAGCTTCCAGGTTGTCATTTATACTGCAGCATTTCCGAAATAAATGTGTACAGTATTTAGCAACACGACATTTTAAAATTAGTTATAAAGAATATACTATTATACTTACTTACATCACTGCTCTGTCTTACTGTATCGCCTCCGTTTTTCCATTACCATCTTTGTTTCTTGCACAGACTACTAGGTCAGGTACCGGCACTGCTTCTGACGTGATTTGATTTGTTAACTTTTTTATAGTTTTTAACCGAAAGACGACAAGCTACAACGGAGTCGGTTGAACTGATTACGAAACTCTGCTTCTGCAGGGAACTTAAGAAAAGGCAGAAACAGAGAAAGCAGGAACTTTCTTTGTGGTCTAGGTAGGAAGTGGTGCCACTGACTATACTTATAATCAGGGGCGTTTATCCCCCCTAAGTCATTGGAGCAACTTCCCCTCTTCTTCCCCTCCCCCTTCCTCCCCCCTAAAATGGTGGCACACACACTGACAGATCTCCCCCCTATTTCTTGGATGGAGCATTTGCTCCAAGGTTTCTATGGTGTAGACGCCCCTGCTTATAATATAATTGTATTACAATATAATTTTAATATAATCAAACAACATAATAACCGATGTACGTCTGTCTGTCTGTCTGTCTGTCCCGTAACAAACACTATTGTGACGTCACTATACTGCCGCCTTGGCGACGGCTGTCTTGATGATGATGGTCTTGACGACGGCTATAGGCCTATAATATGACTTCATAATATAACGGGGAAGTAAGCTTAATTGTTATCACTGCAATAATAATTGTTTTATATACCGTGATTTTTCCCGGGTTACAGCTAGTATAATATGATTATAATATAATTGTGATGTAGTCATAACTTAATTATAATTTACATAATTTGAAATGTCGTATATGTGGATCAGGACAATTAGAAAATATCATAATCTCGTAATCTATATCTGATGAGTGATTTTCTGTTCTGTGTTCAGAAACGCCGTTGGAGATCAACTGGAACTTCCCGTCTTCGTTTGCACCCTGGCATATCCCAGCATTCCCTGTCCTCTTCACGTGTTTGAACCTCGCTATCGACTGATGATTCGCAGATGCACTGAATCCGGTCTCGACCAGTTTGGAATGTGTATCTGCCTCGATCAGTTGGAGTAAGTTCTTGTCCGCTTGCATCATTGCCAATGCTTACTCAGGGGAAGTAGTAGAAGGTCCATGTTGGTATCATGGTGGAGTCCCTTATTCCTACTCTTAGGCGACCGGGCCATGAGGTCCTGGGACAGGGAGCCAGTGCATCTCAGGAGTTGCTGTTTAGCTAATGCTGACTTGTGCGAATATTTTCGATTTAGTTACACCTCAGGCCTATTTTAAAGAGTAACTTGTGCTTTCACGTTGAGACGTGGTGTTAGGTCTATAATACTTTTCTGAGATTGTGACTGCACAAGGACCTTAAGTCTTAACTCCCAACTGACTGAATGCTATGATAAATCCTAAACATAGTAAATAACTTACTTAAATTATATAAATTACGTACTCGTGTAGTTGAAAGATTTACAGAAAAGTAGCTGGCTTCTGATCTGTTTGGGCGTCATGGATGTGGCTTGCTATGCCCAAAGCAATGATTTCAGAATGCAGTTTTGCTCAGGGGCAACCATAAGTTGATACCTTGTGAGTTACAGTGACGCTAATGAAGTGTTTCTTGATTAGATTAAACTAGATTGTGCTAGAGCGTGTTGCAGTGATCTCATTTACAACAGTTATAGTATTTGATGTGTTTGGCACTGGTACATTAGATGACGGTCACACACGTGTTTTTTGCGTAACGTGTCTTTTAAGTCGTGTGTTTTTTAAGTCACATATACGTGTGTTACAGATGTGTTTTTAAGTCACACGTTTAAGTCACTTGTGTATTGTAAGTCACATGTGTGTTTTTAAGTCGCATGTGTATTTTAATTTTCTTGTGGGTTTTTAAAGTAACATTTGTATTTGAAGTCATGTGCATGTTTTTAAGTCAGATATGTGTTTTTTAAATCAGATGTGTAGTTTAAGTCACGTGTGTGTTTTTAAATTTGTATCGTGACGATCGCTAGAGCTCCGGGAGTTGACAGCACAAGGTGACAAGGTGTGTGTTTTTAAGTCACATATGTGCATTTTAAGTCACATGTTTTAAGTCATGTTTGTTTTTTAAGTCACATATACGTTTATTTTAGGTCATGTGTTTTTTAAAGTCTCGTATGTGTTTTTCTTTTTTTACTCTAGAGAAAATTTTGCCGAATTTGGAACTTTACTTCTGATACGGCACCTAAAGTACCTGGCTGACGGTCGATCGGTGATCAACACAGTTGGCGGGCGAAGGTTCCGTGTCCTCAGCCGAGGGATGCTGGATGGACACCACACAGCTAAGGTGGCCTACCTATCGGACGATGCAGTTCCCTGTAATGAGGTCGAAGGTATAGTCACTTTTCTTTCTGCTTGAACCTCATGCACGTCTTGACTTTATGGTAGAGTGTTATATTGGTATTTTCTTCATGGTAGGGATTCTCATTCTGTGTTTGACTTTTGGTGGTGTGGTGCCTCAACTGAGATGAGCAAGTCTCACATCACATATTGGATATTGCACTGCACCTTCGATTGCTGCTTTTTCAGTGGACAGTGGTGCTTAACAAATACAGAAGTAAATAAACATCCTGGATATACAATGCAGTTATGAGTCAATGACAACAGTGACAACACTCCCATGTCGTTAGTGGAACCTGCAGTCATATTTTGTTGTAGTGCAACATCCGTAATGTGAGACAACATTCCCATGTCCACAGTGGAACCTAGTGCAACATCCGTAGTGGGAGGTGCTCATTTTACACTCTTTGACCCTTGAACTGGCACTGGACATCCCAGTCCAAGGTGTTGGACAAAGGCCATTGCATCAACAAACAGCTGTTTGCTTCCCAGCTCGTGCTGATAACAGATCATATAACTTAGTGACAGAAGTATATGAGTTATGCTATATGGGGTCCAAATCTGTAACCTTTCAATTGCAGATGGGACTCGTAATCGAATAGACGACCTCATCGCATGTATACTAAGATCAGCATAACAAATTAAGTAACAGTGTGGAAAAGATTTAATTTTTATGCAATTATAACATTTCAGTAGTAGATAATGTAGATGGTGGCAGTTATGATAGTTGCTGTCAGTCTTAATGTTAATCTAGTATATTATGATCGCAAAGGAGGGTGTGGGATAGTGTAGTGGTTAGCATGCTGGACTGTCAGTCGACAGGTCGGGGGTTGAAATCCCCGCCAGGGCAGGAAATTTGGTTTGAGATTTCTGTTCCACCTGTGTCCCCAAGCCAACTCAATTACAATTAGTACGCTGACTTTACACTGACGGTGGGAATAGGAGACGGCGAGGGAGAGGACTGGCCATCCACCCTCATGTGCTGAGGCTAAGAAAGTGAAGTGGCTAACACTTCATACCCATGGCTGCCTCTCAGGCTAGCTCGAGGGACTGCTCTTCATCTTCTATGATCACTTGTAGATCAAATGTAATGTCACTGTGGTATATTGTGATCTTTATTTTATTTTATTCCGGATATTTCTATAGCGCCTCTCGAAGTCAACTACTACTCAGAGGCGCTCCCGACTATAGCATTTGATACTGTGCCGGAATTTTCACGCCGAAGCGCCACGAGCAATTGTGAGTGAAGGACTTGCCCAAGGTCCGTACTCAGCGGCTAGAGTGGGATTCGAACCTGCAACCCTCCGGTCACAAGGCGCCGATCATACCACTGAGCCACCACGCCCCACATCCCTGAAGGTTCAAGTGTAGTGGTACTGTGGTATATAATGATCCCTCATTGATCAAGTATAATTTCACCGTGGTATATTATGATCCCTCACGGATCAAGATCAAAGTGTTGAATTTGTCACTTTGATAGCACTGGACGATGCATAGATATTTGGGGGGTGTGGTGGCTCAGTGGTAAGTTCGGCACCTTGTAACCGGAGGGTTGCAGGTTCGAATCCCACTCTAGCCGCTGCGTACGGACCTTGGGCAAGTACTTCACTCGCAATTGCTCGTGGCGCTTCGGCGTGAAAATTCTGGTACAGTATCAAATGCTGTAGTCGGGAGCGCCTCTGAGTAGTAGTTGACTTCGAGAGGTGCTACAGAATAATAATAATAATAATTTGACTGGTTTTCATGTCATTCCAGAACTGCATCGTCTTCAGGTGGAAGTGCATGCCATGTCATCACACTGGTTTGCATGCCTTCCAAACTCAGCTCAATCACGCATCCTGCAATGTTACGGACATTTCCCTCAACCGGAGCCGGAGTTCCCACATCTGCCCGACGGCCCCGCGTGGATCTGGTTCATGACGACGATTCTTCCCATTGGACCTCAGTCCCAACTGAAGCTCCTTTCGATGTTGTCACTGAGGAAAAGACTGCTCACCATTCGCCACGTTCTTACGTGTCTTCAAACCAGTTTCTGCACTTCCTGATGACCTGCGCACATGTGTGTGTGTATAGGTGGTCTTCAAAATTGGACACTAATCTATTGTGGAAGCTAATCTAATCTATGGTGCGGGTGTCGAAATGGATAAGCATCAATTGCTGGTAGGGCATAGCCGGGTACTGACCCGGATAACCGGAAATTCCGGGTATTCAACACCCGGAAGACACCCGGACCCGGAGCTGAAAGGTCATCCGGGTCCGGGTGGGTAACTGTCAACTAATGTAACATAATGTAATGACATCAGGAACAGTACGTTGCCTTGGCGACAGCCTTTGGCTGTTCATGATCTGCCGGCATTTTCTTTTGATTATTGAGAACTCCAGCAAGTCCCTCTCCCCTCCTCCTTTCGCCTATGCCCCGACAATTTCCTTTGATGCTAAGAACTCCATCAAGTCCCTCTCCCTCCTCCTTTCGCCTAGACACCGACAATTTCCTTTGATGTTGAGAACTCTATTAAGTCCCTCTCCCCTCCTCCTTTTGCCTATGACAATTTCGTTTGATTGTTAAGAACTCCATCAAGTCCCTCTCCCCTCCACCTTTCGCCGATGCACCGACAATTTCTTTTGATTATAGAGAGCTCCAGCAAGTTCCTCTCCCCTCCTCCTTTCACCTATACGCGGACAGTTCTCTTTGATTATTGAGAACGCCAGCTAGTCCCTCTCTGCCACCCTTTTCGACCATTGCAGAGGTTTTCCTTGTTTATTAAAATGTTCTGAAGTTGATTCGTAGAGGGTAGAATGGAGTTATTTTTTCGCGACATTCAGATTAGAGATTACTTTTAGTTTTAATACCCGGACCCGGTACCCGGACCCGGCAGATTTTTATTCAAACTACTTGGACCCGGTTGAAAAACGGCACCCGGCTATGCCCTAATTGCTGGTCACTTCTAACAGAAACTGATGTGAGGGTCCTGGCTTGCCAATTGTGAAACGCAGAACCGTCTTCCACAGGAATTGCGGCTTCAGCCTTACTCTTCCCCTGTTCCAGAAATGACTGGAGTCTACTTTATTTGTTAGTGATAGCACTGATTTGGGCCGGGAGCTCCTCTGAATCGTTGAGTGGCGCTTTGGTAATTGTTCAATTACAATTACTGAGGTACAGTTTAATTCAATTGTTTGCTTCTCTCTGTGTGGAAACTCCTGAGAAATGTGGGCTTGAGTTGGACCAATCATTTGTGTATGTTTGAAATACAAAGCAGGACGCCTTTCTGAAAATACTGACCGGTACTGGTACTCATATGCAGACCCAAGAGAATGGGAAACTGAGTTGACACGAGGTGACCTAATGGATGGTCATAAAGATAATACTCTGTACTGTGAGATTGGCATTTCAGGCACATGTGCTGCCATCTTTTAAAGTTTCAGTGCACTTGAAGGCATGTTACCAATGATTGAGAGGTGTATAATGGACCGTATCCTCCGACTTGACTAAGCAAAATTTGTGTTTCTGGATGGATCCAGAGTTTAACGACATCTAGTGGCAACAAAGGCTGTTGACATCGACAAAAATTATTTTGGTATAATATTTGTGAGTCTGATTACTAAGTTCTGCTTTAAACGTTCTTCAGCAGAACGAGGATTGACATGAACTGCTGACTGCTTATGCTTTCAGATAGTAGATTAGAAGTGGGGTTTTGAGCGCAGGAGCTACAAAAAGCTGCTTGATATAAAGACTGCCTATACAGAAAAAGGGTCCACAGAGGCCTACAGGACCCACAGACCCTTATCAACGATCGGTTTCCAAGCAGTGTCTGTGGCTATCGTGGCTTAGAAGTCTTTTGAATCATGGTGTTAAGTGAGTCTTTGAAATCAGGCTCAATAGAAAGTCCTTTGATATAAAGACCGTCTCTAAGCCAATTCGGCCAAAGCCAAAAAATAAGGATCGTGGATTGCCCTAACACATCAAACCGCAAGAGTGTCGTTTGCTGCCGGCCGAGACCCTCCCACGAGGCCGGCCCAAACCATTGGAGTGTGCCAGTAAAAATTATAGCCCACTAATCGTACGGCGGTGGTGCGCTAGGAATAACGGACTCACTACTCCAACCGCCTACGACGAAAATTTTTATATCGTGGTTCGCGGAGAAGACCCAGCGCTGGTTAGTTTCTTGATTAGTTCTGCCACCATCTGGTCTTTGCTTTGACTCGGCAACTCTTTTTTTCCATTCTTGCTTTGTATATCACGCTTCATCGTTCTATATTTCTCCTCCTCTCCCAAAATAAGCTTATATTCTTCATCGCTAATAGCCGTGTCCTCTAACGCCTTAGAAATGTGGTCATGAACAGTGTTTAGCTTACTCTCCGCCAAAATACAAATTTCGTCGTGTTTTGAAGCTTTAGCAACAAAACTTCTACTTACAACATTTCCAATAATATCCAGAAAACTCGTCGCTATGGCCAAACTCTCTAGAACAATACCAGGAATAAAACCAATACCAGTGGCTAGCATAGCTGCCCCACCCACCCCAGTTCCAAGACTAACTATAGCAAGGCCGGCCGAGGCCCCATTAGCCACATCTACAACCCTCTTATACTTTTTGCACAGTTGTCCTCGACTTATCGCCTCAGATCTCAGGAATGCTTCTACTTCACCGATCTTCTGCAGACGAAACGTCTGCGACTTCGTGTCTGACGAAATTGTCGGCTCCGTAAGCGTTGGATACAAAGCCATTGTTTTTTATAGTTGCTCTATTAGTAAAGTTACGTTTAAGTCGATAGATGAAGTACTTTCAACGCCTCTCTTTTTGCCTTCAATTCGGAAACTCGTTTGTCCTGGAACGAATATTGCCCTAGATGCATCAAATTGTCCACTTTGAATGTCAACTGTGCGATCGATGCTACCCCCAGCAGCTGCCGGTGCTATAACGCGAACTGTTGCATCACCACCGCAAACACCAAAGACTGTAAGCTTCCAGAAACCGCCCTCTAACGAAACCCCCTCATTGGTGGTTTGCAAACTTATACACGGAAAACGCGCAGCGGTCAATGGAAGAGTTTGCCACGCACTCGTGGTTACCGTTCCGGCCGCCGTATAGATATCGCGGCAGTGGTAATCGTCAGACACGAAGTCGATGTGCTGTTGAGGCACCGCGGTCAATAGCTCTGCGGTGGGCTTCGGGATGTCGTACCCCCAGTGGCCTACATCACCTAGACTGTCTATGCTGTATTTGCACATGTCTATTTCTCCGTGTTGTCGGAGATACCCCCGTATCTTGTAGTGTGAGTCGACCATTATTAAGTCTTATGTTTCCCCGTGTCTAAAATATGTATAGATCTGGAAGTGAGATATTCCAAAAGTAGCTTGTGGTGGGCTGGTGACCAAGACAATCAGCCTGAATTTTTTGTATTCTTCGTCATCAGTGAAGGTGAACTCTTGTGCAGAATTAGTCAAAGTGACAGTGGAGGAAATGAGGGAATGGAATCCCGTTCCTGCTCCAGGAGTGGCGAGTGGAATCCCATAAATCTTCCAGGACGTGATACGTGGTGCGGTAGGACTAGATCCCCCAGCCAGACTAACCTTCCATACTTTCACAGGCGTCGGGCATTCAATCTGTAACCAAGTCCCACTACCCTGAGCCATAACATCGGCTCTCGATGTGGACGCCGTCTTCCACTCACCTCTCACACCCGAGTTGAATGCCATATGAGGCGGGTTAGTGGGTAAAGATTCGTTGGCTGAGGCAATAAAACCCGTTTCGGAAACGTTTCTGGATAGGGGCGGAATGTGGCCGCTGTAGTTGAGAATCTTGATATTCTGCGCGTATCGCCTTTCATTAGCTATCTCACTGTCTACATACCGCTTGTTGGTCAGGTACCATGGTCCCGAGGGCGACGTATCATTATTCGTAGTGGCGATGGTGATCAGCCGCGTCACTTGTTTAAAACTCACAGCGTCGCTATCGGATCCTGAAATTTCTGTTGGGAGCCCAGTCACTCTTTTACCACCCATAGCCAGATCACCGGTCATGGTACTGCCGGATTTAAAGACGCATGCGTTCCTAACAATAACATCTTGCTCGTTGGCGTACCTCTTAGCAGCTTCAGCTTTCTGGTCCGCATAGAGTCTAACGGAAGCTCCAATCTCAGCGTTTTTTACGTCAACGTATCGTTTATTTGCCACATGCAACGGTTCTGTTGGTACTCTATCACTCTTTGTCATGTTGTCGGCGATCAGCTTCGATACTTGTGCCATACTCGTCGCGTCGCTTTCGGACGTTGCTGCGTCTGTAGGGAGCCCAGTAACTCTATTACCGCCCATGGTTAAATCACCCGTCATTGCGTCGCCAGCTTTAAGCACGCATGCGCTCCTAACGATAACATCTTGCTCGTTGGCGTACGTCTTAGCAGCTTCAGCTTTCTGGTCCGCATAGAGTCTAACTGAAGCTCCAATCTCAGCGTTTTTCGCGTCCACATACCGTTTGTTAGTCAAGTACTTTGGTCCAGCCGGCGCCGTATCATTATTCATAGTGGCGTTGCTGATCAGCTGCGTCACCTGTTTCAAACTCGCGGCGTCGCTATCGGATCCTGGAATTTCTGTTGGCAGCCCAGTCACTCTTTTACCACCCATGGTCAAATCACCAGTCATAGAATCGCCGCTTTTGAGCACATGCCCGCCTCTTACGATAGCATGCTTCTCGTCCACATATCTTCTAGCGGTGGTGACCTTCTCATCCACGTACTGTCTGTAAGAAGCGTCGCGGGAATCTACATACCGCTTATTCACCACATGCAACGACTCCGTGGGTACTCTATCGAGTTTTACTAGAGCGCCAGCGACCGCTGTTGACACTTGTTTCCAACTCGCTGCGTCGCTATCGGATCCTGAAATTTCTGTTGGGAGCCCAGTAACTCGGTGGCCACCCATAACTAAACTTCCAGTCATTACGCCGCCTGATTTGAGCACGCACGCATTCCTGACGATAACATCTTGCTCGTTAACATAACTTTTAACAATAAGGTCCTTGTCATCTGCATACCGCCTAACAGAATCTCTCAGCCCCGCATTCTTCTCGTCCGTGTACTGCCTGGCATCGATAAGTTTTTGGTCTGCATGATTTTCGGCCGCGGTCGCCTTCTGGTCCGCGTATCTTACCACTTGTGCCCAGCTCGCTGCGTCGCTTTCAGACGCTTCTGCGTCTGTGGGCAGGCCAGTAACTTTGTGACCACCCATTTTTAGAACACCAGACATCGTTCCACCGGTGAGTTGCAGGTTGTCCTGATCTACGATGTCTGCATAAGCCTTTGTCGCGGCGTCCGTTTCCATCGTCGGCGTTCCCACATTTGTCAGCCGAAAACCTCCAGCCGAAAGAATTCCCAGCATGGTATCACCAGCCTTGTGGATGAGCCCAGCGGCGCTTATCTGCCCTCCTCCCACCCCACCTCCACCGTCTCTTCCAAATTTATCAACCGGCATTTTTATATACAAAAAGGTGATGGAAGTCTAACATAGGTCAAGCACGATGTCTTCAAAATTCTTTCCGGCAGCGAGCTCTCTTAGCACGAGCAGACAGAGATGACCACATACCACATCATCGGGCCCCTGTAGCTGAAATGTTTGAGTTCTTATAGGATTTTTTAAATATCGAGAAATTTCGAGAGGCGGATCCAGCCCATAACTGTCAAAATAGACGGCTTTTGGTCCATCTATCCAATAGGCGACCCAGTGAGTACCATCACCAGAACCGGAATCCAGATTAACAACTCCACACTCCTTCTCACGAGCCACGGCGGGCAGACCATCTCGCATGAAAACACCGCGGAAATGCGGCAGCGCTCTGGCAACTTTCTCTATGTCGAAGTTGCTAAGAGGTTTTAGTTTTTTTGCCCGATGTAGAGACCGGATCCTTTGCACATTGGACAACAACCACCACGAGTCTCGCGCCCGAGATATAAACCGGACCCCCGCGCTTCGAGTGCGCGATTGTGACGCTCCGCCTCCGCCTGTGCGGCGTCGTTGGCCTGTTTGTTGTGCACGGCCTCTGCCACCCCAGTGGCAATGCCACCCACGGCACCCGCCGCGCCTAACCCACCAAAAATCAGTGGGAGGAGAGCCAGCAGTGGAAGAAAGCCGCCCGATTTTGTCATCTTTTTCAATTGCGTTTTGGTGAATCTCAGCTCCATACCAACGCCTTCCGAAATCTTCTTCACTATTCGGGCGGCTTGAACTTTTGTGAGCGCGAGCTTATCGTCTCCACGAAGCTGGCCATGAGCGAGCCGGATCGTGGCGCCAGTGCCGGCACGCGCAGCTTTAGCCAATGTTTGCTTTTGCCCTTCGGTCAGCGAAAGGCCGAACGCAACGTGTTCAGTTTTCATTTTTGGAAAAAATATATCTAAAAGAGGGCCTTGTATCTAAATGTGAAAAACCGATTTCTAGTAGACGACGTTGAATTTGCTGCCATCCGATTCAAAATTCAGGAGTCGGTCGCTGATCAGGACGGCATATGCCGTCGTATTATTTGGTACCCCTTCGTTAAAGTCCACCTTGATTTGTATGTCCTGTACAGAGGTTTTAAGTCGTTCAGATTGCCTGCGCACGTCCAGAACGAAGATCGGAAACAAATCTACAAATTCGATTGGTGTCGGTTGGCATGACGATTCACGCGCGTCTATGCCGCAATATTCTTCCTTGAAGTCACGTAGGGCCTTGTAAGCGCGAGAGGTTGTCCTCTTGGTGAAGTCGAGATTCATGTCAACCACCGGGTAGCGATCGCTGTTGAGCATAGCGAAAATGTTGCGAACCTGCACATGGTCAAACAGTGCCGGATTCTGGCCTTGATGTGCATTCTTTCCAGTCTGAAAAGCAACAAGAATCCAGCGTGGCTTTTCCGTGCCCGACTTAACGCTCAAACGCCAGGAAAAAGTCGTCGCTCGTGGCACCGCAATGTTGTCGCATTGCATGGCGCGGAATGCTACAGGTACCTTAACCTTGGCTTCAATCTGCTTCATAAGCATGCTTTTATACTCCAAAGCGGGTATTATATGCGGCATGAACCAGGAGAGTTTAGTCAGCGCGATCTGGCCGTTGGCCGCAGCGGCTTCCTTGAAGATCGCGTCTGCATCCCCCTGCCGGCTCAGCAGTAAAGAGTGTTTGATCCCGTATACGACCTTGTGATAATCATCGCAAAAACCGAATAGATGTCTTAAGGGAACGATGAATGAAAATGTGCCGATGGGGACGGGTTTTCCAATGATCATCAGTCGACGGGCCTCGAAGCCGATATTCGCGGCCGCCGCCGCCGCACTCGTGTCCTTCTGCCAACACATGTTTAAACCTTCGCCTTTGGAAAAATCATCGCCGTATACCAGCATGCCTTTCATCGTCGTGGCTTGCCCAGGTGACATGACATTCTCTATCTCGGTATTGTTAGCCAGGTATCGAATTTGAGAAAACATGTACGGGATAGCATTGTTGACGAATGACACCAACGAGTCTGCGTTGTAACCCGCGCCAGTTGATGTAATCCTGCCCTCCACAAGAAGGTAACTCTTAGAAGGCTGCGTGAAAATGTCTTGGTTCTGGATGTCTATCTGTATGGCCTGGCCATTGTTAATAGCCGCAGGGTTTTGTGATTCATACTCGCGGTATTCAAACGATTCGATGCTATTATCATCGGGCACCGCCGAAGCGATGTCCAACATTTCACTCGGCACGTCAAATGCTGCCATTATTATAAGTAAAAAAGTTCAAGCTTCAATTATTAATCATGCTGTAAATGAAATTCATGTGTGGTGGGTTAAACATTTGTTGCGTTTTGTGAATATTTTTATTTCATTTTGCAAGAAACAGACCCCTACCACAACGACTCGGCTTTATAGTTTTGAAACCGGATCCAGCAATACGGCTGTTTATGTCAGCCATTGCCGGAACAACGGGTGGCGGACTCACAGCCAGTTGTTTTAAGTATTCGATGCTCTTGTCGCTGAGCGCCTTCTCCAAAGGTGCGGGGACAACGGGCGCGGCAGCTGAATTTTCATTTCGTAAATGAGCTTCATTTACGGCCGCAGCGCGTCTCGCTTTCACGGCATCAACAATTTGCCTGACGGCAGATGCTGTTGTGGCGCCGGCTTTCGCGACATTACCAACCGCCTTGGCAACGTTTGTGATTGTGCCTCTATTCGCCGAAATGAAGGAGCCTGCACGGCCAAGGAAACCCGCGATTTTGGGTATCCAGTCGAAAAGTCCACCACCCACGACACGACGCCGCTTTTTAATTCCAAGAACAAACATGAGAATATTTAAGTGTGAACATTTACGCACTGCGGATGTGAAACCTTATAGTTACTGTCTCACCGCGGAGGTTTAATTGTTCACCATTCTGGTCGGTCAGCCACACACGAATGCCCTGTACGTTACCAGCCGGTGCAACTGGTAGGTACACCAGATTTTTCGGAGACTCGATTACCTTGTAGCCGGGCGACACATCCGGGAAAAAACTGTAGATTACTGGCAGCTGGCTACCATTTCGATACGATCCAGAGATGATGTCACAATTTACCAGGATTGTGTCCACGCGGAGAATATCGACTGGATTTTCTCCCTCTTTATAACCACTACCAAGCCTCTGAGGGTTAAAACCGAGCATTTGCCTGATGGTAGATTGAGCCATATTTACCTTATATAGGGCATTCGTAATTTTTATGAAGGCGCGTAGGGTAGATGCGTTAGCTCCTATGGTAATAGGAGAATTAAAGCCGAGTGGTGCCACACCCGTCGGAGAATTTTGCTTTTCTAACTGCCTGCCGATTTCATCATTAATCTGTGCGATCTCATAGCTTCCGTCGGGCAAAATGATCGTCTTCCACGTCACACCATTGTCGGTGCTGTAGACGAACTTGTTATTTGAACTGTCAATGTTCGGAATCGAATTATAAGTTTCAAGATTGACCAAAGCAAGCTCAAAGCGTCTTTTTGGATCCAGGTACAGCGGTGGTGAGAAAGCCGTGGTCCACCCTGTAGTATCTGAGGAAACAACTATACTAAAATTTTCCTTAGGCTGTAAAAGTTCTCGAATTTCTTCGAGTAGTTTCTCCGAGCGTTCCATCTGAGCCATGAATTTTGTTTTCTATTTCTATTTTATGAGCATGTTTCTATTCAATTCGAGTGCCAGCTCTTTGGAGATCGCACCGGAACGCAGTAACTCATCAAGAATGGCGGAGATTTCGTTGCCGAGACCTGTGTTTCCCGCGGCCCTAGAGGCCACCAAAAGCTGCAACCTCTCTACCAGGGCGTTTGGGTCATTATAAAATTGCACCGCGCCGCCACGAATCAGTTGGAACTTTTTACTTTTCCGGCCATGAATAGGCAGACCAGACATCTGTACGAGCTTTTTGAAAGTTTCAATTGCCTGAGGCGAATATTGCTTAGTCTTAACGAAGCGTTTCGTTAACAGGCTGAACAACGACTCATCGGCCGGAGATTCGAGAACGAGGTTCCCACCTTTAAACACTCTTAGTCTACCAGCAGACAGCGCGACGGGGTCGACGGAGAGCTCACCCAAGGCGCTACCTTGTAATTTAAGAGGAACGGCTGGGACACTGAAACCCTTTCCCTTTTTGATGAGGCTGTGGCCCGCTAGCAGTGTATGGATTCGCTTTTTATATTCCCTTAGGGCTTCAATATCTGCAGTCACCTCATCTACCTTTTCTTCGTCTTTTTCCTTTTTGGCATTCTTTTTCTCTTTGCCCAGGGTGTGGCGATTATAGTGATTTACCTCACCGATTATCTTTTCAGCACCTACAATGTCGGCTAGATCGAGCTCGCTCGGAGGTTTGAAACCGTGTCGTGTGATTGCCGCGACGTTGAGATATTTGTTTGGATCTACTAACAATGCGCGGGGGATTCGGGATGTTGGAAGCGCTGGAAGCGCTGGAGCAGCCGTTGGAGCAACTGCTCCCACGGAATCACCGAACAAAGCTGCTATCGGGTTAAAATTAGCAGACTCTGAAATCTGCGCCGGCAAATCCTGTAAAGCGCTGGTGACTTTCTGCAGCTCCTTAGACGTAGCCACCTGGGATTCGGCGGTGGCTGTGGCTATTGGTTTGAAAAGCTTTGCCGCATCGTACTGAAGATTGGCTTCACCGAGCTTCTCATCCACGAAACGCTGTCTCAATCGATCTCTCCGAGCTAAATAATCCTGAGTTAACGCGTCTCGCTCCTGTTTAGAAGAAACCTTTGTCCACATCGTGGTTGTATGTCGACTATATCTTGTAAGTTCTTAAGTGTGACAAGTTTCACAATGTGACTGATAATATCGTCACAACTGTCACGCTAAGGTATTTTTTTATACACATTCAATCAATCAGTAACGATAACTTTTGTCCACATCGCGTTTGTATGTCGGCTATATGTTGCCTATATCATGTCTTTAAATACTTGCCTTCGGCTTATAGAAGCGATCGAACCCGCAGCGATATTTTCCATCGTACACTTTGGACGTCAAATCTATGACTGCGAATCCATATGGTTGGGCAGCGCACTCGCTGAAGAACGTACGGAATTCATCGAAAGACATGTCGCCGCCCACGAACGTATCGTGAATGGCTCGCAAATTTTTGCTGTCTTGGTTGAAGAGGACGATAAGATTAGCATTGTCACGGATCGCTTGCTTCGGAATTCGAAAATAATTCTGCGTTAAGTAGAAGCAGTCCGCGCCACCGTGTCGGCCCATAGTGAAATACCTTTCGATGGGCGACTGTTTTTCAAGCATAACGTCGTCGAACACTAGAAGGCTTCTGGCATTCTTATTTAATGATTCAACTGGAACTATTTCATCTGAGCAAGAGTGAAAGGAAGCCACTTCCTTCCCGGCAACTTTTTCCAACTCTGTAACCCAGTCCCGGAGGAACTGATATTTTTCCTGTCCCAGAGACTTTGAGTATAGATAGAGCCGGTCAAAACGTAGGTACCCCTTCTTCAGAAGGAGGTTGAGTAGTAGGTTTGTTTTTCCACATCCGCTAGGCCCACAGATTATGCATCGTATGCTTGATGGCAACAACCAATGGTGGTGTTTTTTCCCATCGTCGGCTTCGAGGTCAAAATTTGTTATTTCCATATAGAGACAACGAGTTATGATTGTATTCAACGAACACAATGTATTGCCTACGATGTAAGAAACATACTGAGACTTCAAATGAAACAATCGTCGAGTTACGAAACGGTCGGCCAGCCAAGAAGGGAACCTGTGCCGTCTGCGGTGCAAAGAAGAGCCAAATTTTGCCTTCTAAAGTGCGAAAGCGCAAGACTCATGAGTCTAGCGGAGGCTCGCTACTGAATAGGGCCCTCAACGCTCTACCTCTACCAGAAATGCATATGAGCCTTCCATCCGGTATGTCTTCAGAAGATAATCCGGGAGGTTCTTTTCAGAACACGGGAAAGTACTCTTACTGTGGACCATTCACAAAACTCGATAAACGGCTGTCACAGCGCTATCACGGTGTTAATCAGCTCGACCGTGCGTGCCTCCACCATGATGTGGCTTACGCAGTTCATAAAGATACTCCGGGGCGTAACCACGCAGATGACATCCTCGCTGCAGCCGCGTCGAAGATCGCACTCACCGATGAAACTCCGGATTATGAGAAGAAGGATGCGCGGCTGGTATCGGCCATTATGTCAGCGAAGTCGAGGCTGGGGATGGGTGTCAGAACGAGCCAGCGAAAACGCAAATGAAATTCATTTGTGTATGTGTTTACCTGTTTGTAATATATAGTTTTACTGAAATGTCTAAGCACCTTTCAGCCGTCTATTACAGCCCTAGAGGTTACTGGCGAGGTAAGGCTGCGGTGAAGAAACTAGCCTCAGCCGCCAAAGTTTCCGAGGCGGAGGCTCGCGATTGGCTGAAGAAACAAGCTGTGTGGCAGATTTATCTACCCGTTCCACATCGCATACCGCATCCAAAGTTCGAGGAAAATCGACCAAACGCCGTACACCAAGCCGATCTCTTGTTTTTACCTCACGATAAAGTAGGTCGAAAGACTTATAAATACGCTCTCACTGTTGTTGATGTTGCCTCACGATACAAAGAAGCTGAACCGTTGATAAACAAAAGTGCGACCGAAGTCGCCGCCGCTTTAAGCCGGATCTATAAGAGGGGTCCATTGACTTGGCCTCGACTTCTTCAGGTCGACCCTGGCCGCGAATTTATGGGTGATTTTACACCGTTGCTGGCGAAGCACGACGTTCTTGTAAGACGCGGACAGGCCGCAAATCATCGCCAACAGGGCATCGTTGAACGCTTTAACCGTACTCTAGCTGAGCGACTCTTCGGTGCTCAATACGCTCAGGAATTGCTCCTGGATGCAAGGGGGTCATCCGAACGGTCAGTGGAATGGGTTCGACGATTGCCCGAAGTTGTAGTTGCACTAAACGATGAGCCGACGCGCTTGCTCGACATGAAGCCGGTTGAAGCGATGAAAGCTGCTAAAGTGACACAGAAGCCCTCTCATTCACAAATGAAAACTCGTTTGTGGGGCTTGGATGAGCCTGTTCTCGGGCACGACGTTCTCGTCCGATATTTGTACGCTCCCGGCGAGCTCGAAGGTGGAAGCAAACGTGCCACCGATCCTAACTGGTCGCTCACCATCCACGCTATTTTGGATGTTGTTCGGCAGGCTGAGCAACCGGCTTTATACCATCTAGTTGATGGGCCTGGCCGCGGTTTTGTCCGTGAGGAGCTGCTTCTGGTGCCTATGGGCACTGAGCTACCCCCCGATAGAATACTCAACCGTCGTTGATTTTGTAGTGCCCGTATGCCAGCGTTGTTATCCCATCGGCCTCTATCCACTTTTTTGTGTCTAATGGAGAGAGGCTGATCTTATTCTGCTCGTACACTCCGATCTGGTGGTCGTGGCTTCGAATCACGACTTGTGTGTGCCGCATCTCTTCTCGTTCGAACAGGCACTCCTTGTATAGCTCGTGATGCAGATCCTTCTTCACAACTGCTCTCTGAACGCCTTTAGCTTTCCTGATCTCTGAACCGCCCGATTTTAAGATCGAGTACATCTTCGGACGCAGTCCCACGAATTCGGCGATGGCCAATCCGTTACATTCATCCTTGAACTTGCCCACGACTTTCTTGTTCTCGACGTCGTAGTATGGGCTGTCTCTAGAAAACTCGGAGAGGTCGAATAGGTGTTTTTTGTTCCACATATCGGCATAGGCGTTCGGAGTTTCCACCTGAAATAAGAGGCTGTCAGTGTCTGTGTATAAGAGTTGAGCATTGTTGCCGTACTCGTTTTTCACATCGTTGTACCAGAAGTCGTACATCAGATGCTTGCTGAGGTCGAGGACAGCCTGGCCGACATATACAGGTCTGTTTAACTTGAGCTTGCTCTTCAAACTGTGAATCGCGGCGAGTTGGTCGTTGAAGATTTTGTGTGATATGTAGGCCGGGTCGGCAGTTAGTTTACGAAGCTTGTCAACTTTTGAGGTCGGTACCAGGTTAACTCTGATTCTTTTTCTAAGATTTTCCATGGTCTTTCCAAAGACCGCATTATTAGCCAGTTTGAAGAAATCCTTCTCAAACTCCGACGTTGCCTTCGCTCTCAATTTCGTATTCATCTCGATGTATGGAGCCATCCATGCCTCCTGTCTAAACTTAATGACACGATGAATTTTAGAAACTCGTAGCCCTAACGAGTGGTAGAGTTTGAGATTTCTATAATGGACCACATACCGCTCCTTAGGTCGTAGGCTTGGTACTAACTTCACATGCTTTGTGAACTTGCCTCCCAACTCGTTCATAAGCACATTCTGATAGTCACTCAACCACTCCTCTTGGACTGTCAGGGTCTCCGGTGCTAAGGGATAGTCGCTATGTGATTCGTGGAGGTGCCCCGGGTACCCGAGATCGACTTCAAGTAGGAAGCCTTCAGGCGCGTCATCTGGAGTTTCCAACACTTCATCGAGAGTTGGACTTTCCCAGCTAAATCCTCCAACTGGCAGTGGCTGTTGCATCGCCCAGCCGTAAAGATTATTCGCGTCGAGATACATGATCCAGTTGTCTGGCTTCGTGGTATCGTGATCTGGGCATTGCGGGTTGTTGGCTTTTGCGAAGCGCTTGGATACCATCGAAATTCCGCCTCGGAGACCTTTCTCTACGAACAAGTGCATGTCTATATCGGTTAAAAGTTCGAGTTCGATCTTCGTCTTTTTCAACAAAGCGTCCCAGGCCATTCCTGGTAGGCTGAAGTAGTTAGCCGGGTCCAGACTATAGTGCTTCATCGATGTGTCTCTGAAGGTCTCGAAGACATCGGCTAATAGAAGTACATCCGTGCGGAGATACAAGTCGTGATAGTCGCCCAGAGTTTTACAATCGAATTCATTCCATACTCGTTGGGCGTGTTCATAATCCGCATCAGAGATGTTCTCTCGGGACAGCCTGCTGTAGAACGCTTCTTTGGGTGGAAGTCGGTCTTCTTCGAAGCGGTGGTAATCGTCAATGTGCTCGTAACAATATACGCCCTTTCGCCTCAAAAGATCTAGTTTTGTCGCATCATTGTGAACGAAATTTTCCTTTATATACGCCGTTGTGACTTTCAGATCCTCAAGCGACAGATTTCCTGATAATTTATCCAACGAGCTGTTTAGAAACTGGAGACTATCAATGAACTGTAGTTGTCCAATGTTAAATGTCATGTATTTCTCCATATTGTTTGGAATACAGTTAATTTCAGTTTCCTCATCCTGTGCGGCCTCACAGCTGCCTATCGCTTGCATTATGAGGTGGCTGTCGTAACCTCGTAGATTGTGGAAGACCACTGGTACCTTGCACTTATCTGGATATATTCGAAGCTTGAGGTTGCAGGCGTTATGAGCAGCACCTCGGTACTTACCAGTAATGTGACAGTGGTCGCGAACTCTATCCTCTTCGAGCGCTTCTCCGCAGATATGACATTCGTTAGCCTCGCGGAATGATTGGCGATCGGCCGCTGACATAACCATCTTAGCTGGGGTGGCCAGCCTTTGCTTGATAGTGGCTAGCTCGCCTTGTAGTCGTTGCAGGAACTCTGGCACGGCGTTCTCTCCACGATATAGAACTGGTTTCTTGGTGCGGCCATCGCATCGAACTACTATATAACAAAAACTACATGGTTTCTGCTCAGCTATCTGTCTAGTGTTGCTCTCGTTGGGGTTCATGGCTGCACCTTCGACTGGCACGTTCAACGCCTCGAAGTCTGCGTAAACGATATACGGAGTGCGCATCTGTTTGTGATGGTTCTGGAATTTGAGGATATTTTCATCCTCTTTTGGCATCTCAATTCTCTGAGGCTTCTCACTAATACCCTGACAATCTTTGACATGAGCATCCAGCAAGTCTTGTCTACAGAATATGTGTAGGCAGCGGCGACATGGGTGCTTTCGCTCTTTATGATCGCTGTTTTTGTACAGCATTCGGGCCAAGTCCTTGATCCAGACATAGTGATAATTCTGTAAAGGAAAAGTCTGCAAATGAGCCTGCAAATGAATTTCATTTGCGTTTGCGTTTACGTCGCTGGCCAACAGTAGAAGATCAATATTGTGAACTCTAGTCTCTGTTGAGACATGGATTGGATACAGCCCTTCATTCCATCCGAAGACCGAAACGGACACCATAGGGTTCTGACGTTCGAACTTGCCGATATCTGTGACCTTCACTGGAAATTCTATACCGTCGAAGTTTAGCTCCTGGAGGTGTGTACGATACTTAGTTGGGCGTTGAGGGTCCTTTTCTACTGGATACATGGCACTTAAAATGGCCCACTCAAAGCATCGGTTATCGTCATTCTTTACATTAATAACCGTGCGAGGGGGTATGTACTTGGGTGTTGGAAAGTAGCTCTTACCTCGGAAAGGCTTATATCTTGCAAAACTGAGGTCTAGCGACACGACCCGCTTCACTCTCCACCCCGATCCCTCATTGGTATACTCCTCGAGGAGTTGTAGTACTTCGGCCTTGGCCTTCCGTATAGCCCCTTGGACTTTACCTGCATTGGTAATTGGTGCTGCTGTGCTTCGAAAGTAGGCGGTATTGGTAATGATGCCGGGGGGCGCGTTGCCACCATACACATTATCAACGGTCGGTGCCAACTTTTCCAAATCAACAGTCAACACTTGCGAGTATTTTAAACCGCCATTTTTCAAGAGCTCTTCGTTTAGCTGCGACTCAATGTTGTGCTCCATTGCACTCAAGAAAGCCAACGCATCTCCCTCCAACCTGTGGTTAAGAGGTACTTCTGCACGGAAGTCTCTCAGATGCTGGTTGGCTAGCTCTCTGTGCACTAGAAAGGGTGGTGGTCCACCTCTATCTTTCTTATTTAGGAGTGGGTCAAATTCTGCCAGAAGGGCTTTACGTCTTGCCCCTCTGTGCTTACGTACTGGTGGAATTGGCCTTGGAAGCAGTGGTTTTAGTAATCGCCTTTTGATTGTATCTGGAATAGGTTCGTCCAAGATGTTTTGTAAAACAGCTCGAAGAGCTGGGGGACCAGTAAACTCACCTAGCAATTGTTCAATTTTTTCATTCGTAGACAATGCCATAGTTAGAAATTATTTTATATTACTATGGCAAACTTTTCTTTAATATAATAATTATGTTGTTTGTTCAAATGATAATTTTTGTTTACTGATGTTCGATTGACGCTTGCTCGTCTGTATTAACTCAATACAATAACTATGTCGTTTGTTCAAATGATAATTTTTTTTATTCTACTGATATATTCGATAGTCGCTTCCATTCCTTATTAAATTCACGGACTAGCCCGCCACGTCGTATTCTTGATTGTATAGCATAATAGCCACACTTCATACACTCACCCAAGGGGTTTTTGATACCCCTCCCACATTTAGCGCAAGGTTTTGTCCCGCAACCGTTTCGCAGTCGTGCTAAATGCTTGAAACAGTACTCCCCAATGCATCTGTGACAGCAGAGATTTTGTTTGCCTATCATAAGCCATTTGCAAAAATTTTGCCCCAACATTATGCTTTATGTATACCGCAACATATTCTTTTATTTAAATTGAAAAAATTCTGAACGACTTAAGATGCTTCTGCAGGAAGAGGATGAGGGAGTTGATCTTACACTCCTAGCTTAGTTCCCTCACCGTTTCAACTCTAAAAACTACTCACCTTTTGACTGACGCATTTGGATCTTGATCCCCACCTCTCGCTGACTGAGCGCTTGTGAATAAGCTGATTTTTTCACGACTTTGCTTTTTATGCGCTATAGAAATCTCCACAGTATGATTACCATTACACCTTAACGTATGTCTGATTTGACTAAGCGCCTATAAGCTACTTTTTACGCTCTTCGATTTGGGCGCTATAGAAATCTCGAGATTATGATTACACCTTAATCGCATGTCTGATTTGACTAAGCCCCTATGAATAAGCTCCTATTTCCACGACTTCACTTTGGGCGTTATAGAAATCTCGAGATTATGATTACAACTTAACCGTCTGACTCGACTGATTTGACTAAGCACCTGTGAATAAGCTCCTTTTTTCCACGACTTATCTTTGGGCGCTATGGAAGTCTCGAGATTACTATTACACTTAACCGTATGACTAATTTGACTGATTTGACTAAGCGCCTGTGAATAAGCTGGGGGTTTTTTGCGGTCACTTTTGGTGCTATAGAAGTTAACAGAGCGGCTTGTCCAATGTATCTTTTATCTATAGAAAGCTGACAGAGCCATTAAAATCCACCATTGGTGCTGTATAAATTCCCTCTAGTAAGGACCGGTTGAAAGAACAGTCTTGTTTTAGAAGGGAACATGTTTCTGAAAACAGCTTTTCTACGAAACCGCATTCATAAGTAAATTCCAACTTTACATTGGAATGTCAGAGGGAGACACGAAAGATATGACGTCACTGTACTATAATTATCTTCTCTAGGCCTCTGTTCTACGAAGCCACATTCCAAAGTAAATTTCAACTTTACATTGGGATGTCAGAGGGAGACACGAAAGATATGACGTCACTGTACTATAAATATTTTTCGTGGCCTATGGTTTCGTGAAGCATATTATATTCGAGTTTATCCAATGGTTAAACTTTAATGTCTGGGTCAAGACTCGCCCTGGCGCTAAATAAATTCTCTTTTGTATTTTAAAAAGTAACACGTTTGGAAAAACAGCTTTGTTGTGTCCAGAACCTGGAAAACCTGAAAAAACCAGTAACACTGACTTAAACAAAGCAATACGCTTAATCAATAATGGTTGTAGGCTGTAGGCTGTACACACAGCCCGCGATATCCAGAGCAGATGGTTATGCAAACGTTAGGGTGGCCTAAAAATATCTGCTGCTTCGGGAGAAAAATCAGTTTAACAAGCCAATAGGGTAAAGGAAAAATACACAATATTTTTGGTCCACCCTATTCTGCGCAGAGCGTTAGTAAACACAGTCCACAGCTCACGGCTGTACTCAGCGCCTGTAGACATGCCCTGTTGCCGGCTTCGGGCCGAATCAGCTGCCTTTGTCCCAGCTGGCGAACTTTGACCTGCTCAAGCAACAACAGAATTCATTCGTATCGGGCGCTGATTATTCAATACAGCATTTTAAACAACTTTGGGTAACCGTAAAGTCTGTAATCCTAATAGGCATTTAAGATAGCCATGAATATTAAATATTAGCGACTTGAATTCATTTTTCTTAACCTCTGCATAAGAGGGCGGATGACCAGTCCTCTCCCTCACCTTCTCATCTTACCACCGACAGTGTACGGCCAGTGCACTCATTATAGCTGAGTTGGCTAGGGGCGCAGGTGGGCAGAAATCTCGAAACAATTTCTGACGTATGCTAACCGCTCGACTATCTGGCGTCCCCTATTTTACAGAGCAATCCCTTAAGCTAGTCCTGAGGCGGTCATAGGTATAAAGTGTTATCGACTTCATTTTCTTGGCCTCGGCATATGAGGGTGGTTGGCCAATCATCACCCTCACCGTCTCATCTTCCCACCGACAGTGCACAGCTGGTGTACTCAGTATAGGCGAGTCGGCTAGGGCGTGCAGATGAAGCAG
Source organism: Allolobophora icterica (assembly GCA_963556255.1). Classification (NCBI taxonomy): domain Eukaryota; kingdom Metazoa; phylum Annelida; class Clitellata; order Crassiclitellata; family Lumbricidae; genus Allolobophora; species Allolobophora icterica. The sequence continues at coordinate 27,559,072 of OY744617.1, forward strand.
AAATATCGAACCCATTTTTCTACCCTGGAGGGAATTTGAACCCTCGACCTGTCGATTGAGAATTCTCCACGCTAACCACTATACGATCGAACACTTAGACGCCTGAAAAATCTTACTGCTGCAGGTTCTGGTGTGGGTTGAGAGCGCTGCTGATCTGAGTGGGCGCTATATAAATGTTCAGTAAATAAATATTTATTTTTCCCCTAGCATAGTACGGTATGGTTGTGTATAGGCCTACATGCATGCATACATACTGTATAAATATACTCAAGCTTAGTTAGACCATAAAATGTGAAATAAGCTTTAAATTTTAAAGGCCTGCAGATGAAACACTAACCTTCGCTCATACGTGGCTGCATCGCCTCGTCAAATCTTAGGAATATTCTTTGATGTCGCTGACGAGGAATACGTTGACAGTTTATACAATCTTTACCAAAACTATCGTTGATAACTAGTCGAAGGAAAAATCCTTCGAAGAGGAAGTAGATAAGCCATAAGCCATTTTCTGTCTGACGCATATGACCGGCTTCAACCGGATCTAAATGTATGCATTCATAGGGCTGTTGCGGCCTGATTGCAGCGTGTAATCTATGGCACGCTCTTGCTGTCATAAACGCAGATTAGAAGATGGGTGGTATAGAGACGGTCTTTTGTATCAAATCACTTGAGCCTGTTTTTTAAAAACTCTTAACACCATGATTCAAAAGACTTCTAAGCCACGATAGCCACAGACACTGCTTGGAAACCGATCGTTGATAAGGGTCTGTGGGTCCTGTAGGCCTCTGTGGACCCTTTTTCTGTATAGGCAGTCTTTATATCAAGCAGCTTTTTGTAGCTCCTGCGCTCAAAACCCCACTTCTAATCTACTCAGATTGTATTTGCAATTTTCGTTGTTAGAAATTAGGTTTTGAAAATTTAATAATGAGATTTCCTAATCTTCACAAAATATGACCAGTATTTTTATATGAATGACGATTTTAATTGTGTCAAATGTTAATGTTTATTTAATTCTGAATTTACTGTTGGTTATTGCTGAGATCAACCCCCGCCACCCACCATTACACCTGGCTTATTTCTGAGTGGAAATCCCCAATGCATTCACCCAAATCAATTTAGTTGAATCGGTTCAGTGGATTATTAAATCTTTGATTATGAACTCTATGTGCATTGTTTGGTAACTGATTTAGTACTGGTACCCGTCTGCAAACCACAGTGGGGTCTGTCTGTCTGTTGGGTCTAAAGTTTTGGGCAAGAGAACATGGTTAACAAGGATGAGGAATACCTTGCGTGGGGTACAGTAGGTGATTGGTTCAAGTGCTCGGCTTATAACGTGGAGAGCATGGGTTCAATCTTCCCCAAGGCAGTCACTGTGTAAGGAAGCTGCTCTGATTTTTAAACTAAAGGAAATATGATGCTTAAAATTGTATTGTGTGCTAGCTTATTTAATTTAGCTTGTGACAAATCTGTAGTTTTTCGGTTGTATATTCGATCGACTGATTCCGAAATGTCTGTGCAGAATTTCAGTTGCTACAATATCAAAGTTTTGTCTTGTTTGTTCTGCGAAAAAGAATTTGATTTAAAAAACACATGGTTTGTGAAATATTGTTTTTCCCAGTGTACTTGTGTGTGTTAGAACAGTGTTTCTTAAACATTTGGATGCTGCGGACCGGTAATTGCTTTTCCAGCCATTTCGCGGACCGGTGCTTTTGAACGTCAGCTTACATGTTTGACATGCTATATTAAAAATTTGATTTCTTATAACATTGTCACTGTTTATCGCAACTATACTGTTGTTACAGTTTAACCTTCGCAGGACGGAAAGGGGTAAATAATTACCCCAGGGGTGTTTGGATGTTGATTGCGGAGCAACTGTAGGTAGGTATCATTTGTCGTTCCATGTGTTTACAAGTTACCACCAATGACATATTGTGACTGCATACCCACCACATTGCCATGTGGTGGGAAAAATATTTTTCAATCCAAAGTGTCCTGGGGTAAAAATTTACCCCTCTTCGTCCTCGACGTCGTTATTTTTTCGTTCATAGGGCCGATATGTTTTTGAAAGATATGAGCTCATAAGTGACTTCCAATCATAAATCAAGTGTGGAATCTACCATGGAACTGAGTGTTAATAGTTTCATAATTGTGGAGAGTTTATTTTCTAAGATGGCGGCCAATATGACCGCCAAAACAAAAATATGCATGTCTCAGCTCATAGGTAACCTAAAATGACAAATGAAGTGTCAATTGTAATATTTCCAAGGTAAAGGAATCGATTTATCGCAGTGGTAATAGTGTGTGAATACTGCTGTCCAAGATGGCGGCCAACATGGACGCCAAAACACAAAAATGTGTATAATATCTCGGCTTGTAGGTAAGATACAATGACAAATAAAGTGTCAATTGTAGCATTTCGAAGGTCAAGGAATTCATTTATCGTAGTGACAATAGCGTGGGAATACTACTATCCAAGATGGCGGCCAATATGGCCGACAAAACACAAAAATAGGAATTATCAATCAGCTGACTGATCCGTCACCATTGCCACTGCGATAAATCGATTCACTGACCTTGGAAATGTTACAATTGACACTTCATTTGTCATTGGAGCTTACCTACAACCTGAGATATACCTATTTTTGTGTTTTGGCGGCCATGTTGGCCGCCATCTTGGAAATTAGTATTCCACACGATTGCCACTACGATAGTTTGATTTCCTGATCTTAGAAATGTTACAATTGATACCTCATTTGTCATTGTAGCCTACCTATGTGCTGAGATATATATATTTTTGTGTTTTCGCGGTCATATTGGGCCGCCATCTTGGAAAGTATTATTCCTACACTATTGCCACTATGATAAATCGATTCCTTGACCTTGAATATGTTACAATTGACAATTCATTTGCAATTGTAGCTTGCCTATGAGCTGAGAAATACATATTGTTGTGTCTGGCGGACATATTGGCCGCCATCTTGGAAAATAGTATTTCCACACTATTGCCACTACAATAAATCGATTCCTTGACCCTGGGAATGTTACAATGGACACTTCATTTGTCATTGTAAATTAGTTATGAGCTGAGACATACATATTGTTATGTTTTGGGCGGCCATGTTGGCCGCCATCTGGGACAATAGTATTCACACACTATTGCCACTATGATAGATCGATTTCCTGACCTTGCAAATGTTGCAATTGACACTTTATTTGTCATTGGAGCTTACCTACGTGCTGAGATATACATTTTTGTGTGTTTTAACGGCCATTTTGGCCGCCATCTTGAAAAGTAGTATTTACACACTATTGCCACTATGATAAATCGATTCCTTGACCTTGGAAATGTTACAATTGACACTTCATTTGTCATCGTAGCTTACCTGTGAGCTGAGATATTATATATTGTGTTGGGGTAAAAAATTACCCCTTTCCGTCCTCCGTGTATCGTAAAATGTTTCCGTCCTGCGAAGGTTAAACCGTTTATTATACATTTTCGCGAATAAGTTGAAAAATTGTGAATTTTAAGGACTCTTTCACGGACCGGTGACCAGAGCTCCGCAGACCGGCGCCGGTCCGCGGACCACCACTTTAAGAACCGCTGTGTTAGAAGACAGTGGTTTTTATGGTAGCACACTTGGTCTCTAATCCAGCAATTGTAAGTTTGAGCCTACTGAGTGGACCGTCAAAGGTGTTACTGTGATGAAGCAGTATAATTTGGTACTGAGTGAACTCATAATTGTACACTTGAGATTTCTACAGCGCCGAAAAAGTGAAGTCGCTGGAACCAGCTTCGCGTATTCAACTCATAATCGATGGGTGGGGGGTAAAATTGGTTCCAGGTAAAGATCCAAAGGGGTCAGTCAGGCAGACGGTCAAGGTGGGTGGTGTTTAGGGTTGAAACGGAGAGGGAGGTAAGGAGAAGTGGAGAATTCTGGATAGGATTTGTTTAGAGCAGTGTTTTCAGCTTTGAGTGAAAGACCTGCGGAGAGATGGCAAGAGGTGAGGTTTTTGTGAGTTCGTAGGATGGATCTGATAGTTCTCGTAGTACTGATGGGAGTTTGTTCCAGAGGGCTGGGAACTGTAAGGTTAACGACGAGCCCAGGCCAGGACAATCTATTCTAATTACTTCTATGGCGCCGTTATTATAATGTCCAAGACATCAGTCGATCGATAGTTTTGCTTGAGATGAAATTGCAATCAAGACTCGTAATCCACTGGAAAAGCTAAGTTGAAATCTGATCAGAGAAGCCAGGCCATGATGGTTATGCAAGTTGAAAAAGATTGTAAAACGATAAGGGAATGACACCAAAAATACCCAATTTGGATATCCCTCCCCTCGTGCACTGAATGACCTAAGAAAATCAGCACCTACCGCAGATGCTTTTGTAGAAAACGGAAGACGGTTGAAGCAAGTCGGACTCTGTATGCACAGTGGAAGAACTTGCTTGTGTCCTGGGAATAATTTAATTGGTTTGCACTGTAGGGGTCGTCCACAATGGACCGACGCAAAATGTGACCTAATTTGACCTCCTCTGCAACTGGCATTACCTCCCCATCTCCCTTTGCGGCCAACCGATTACTGAGGCCCGGATTAGGCTAACCTGTTGACCTGCAGGATAAATTGTGCTACAAGGTGGGATGACCCGATAGTGATGTGTTCAGCAAATGCACTCTAGATAGGTTCAGCGCCATACTGTGTGATTAAAGTTGGTGTTTGAGGCACGGGATGCACTTGGATTATAACCTCTTCTTGGCAGTATTTGGGTGACCCCTCCCTCGCCTCTGGTCTTCCGCAATATACGACCCCTATCAGACGTGATCAGATGCACTGGTTGTCAGGGACGTCATTTGGGGGGGGCAAGGGGGGCATTTGCCCCCCCCTGATTTTTGGAGAAAAAAATGAAAAAGCTGAAACAAGAAAAGGAGGAAGAAGAAAGGGGTAAAAAAAGAAAAAATGATACTCAAATTCACGGAATTATTATATACTATGAACAAAACTAGAGTCTGCATAGGTTTTTTCACAAGACCACACCTCTTTGCCAGTGTGGGAGGCACATTATGCAGTTTTCCCTCTAAAATTTTGAAGAAACAACCAAAAACTGTAAAATTTTTTCGCGCGGAGCGCGAAAACATTTTTTACCTCTTTTTTGACGTCCTTGCCCCCCCCTGAAAAAAGCTGAAATGACGTCCCTGCTGGTTGTGTCCAAGGGCGTAACTTTGGTCTAAAGAGTGGGGTACCAAATTCTTACATGCACGAAGCAAGGCGGAGACTGCTATCTCTGGGAAGGCACAATAATAAAATATTGATTGGCATTTTTTTTAAGTGGAGGTACGGTACTCCCAGGCAAAAGTTGGGGTATGGGTACCCCTCGTGTCCCCCACAAATTACGCCAACCAAAATTCGCATCCATAGCAACAGAATGGTCAAACGATTAAGACTTCGAATAGCGATATGTTTACACATACACAAAGTCATGTCGAGAAACCGACAGGCTGTTATTGCTAATAACCTACTGACACCCATGCACAGGCGTGCTAATGCAATCATTAGCGGCGCATATGAAAAATATGAGAATAAAAACGCTGTGGTAGCCATCGAGGTGAGTGCCATTCAGACCATTCTATAGCTTGCTACTTACGATGCTATAGAAATTGTCCTAATTTCAATACCATTACAGATCGCATCTTGATGAGTATGATTGCAGTTCTCTCTAAAACTGCGAGATCTTCGATTTTCTCCATTTCGCTTTTGTAAGCTCTGAGAACATTGTTTATGAGCCGTTCGCAATAATCCTAAATAATTCCGAATTACTTATTCTGACTTGAAGTCGGGGACCGGGTCAGAGAGTGTAGCACGTTTATGACGTCATAGCAATTTGCCAATTTATATCGAAATAGCAATTTATGACGTAACAGAGACACAGCAATTATACGCGTACAGATATTCATAAGCGTTCATAATTGACGTAATAGCAATTTGTGACGTAACAGAGACACGTACAGATATTCATAAGCATTTATAATTGACGTAATAGCAATTTGTGACGTAACAGAGACACGTACATTCATAAGCGTTCATAATTGACGTAATAGCAATTTGTGACGTAACAGAGACACGTACAGATAGCCTATTCATAAGCGTTCATAATTGACGTAATAGCAATTTGTGACGTAACAGAGACACGTACATTCATACGCGTTCATAATTGACGTAATAGCAATTTGTGACGTAATAGAGACACGTACAGATATTCATAAGCATTCATAATTGACGTAATAGCAATTTGTGACGTGATACACACTGCGATTTTCGCTACAATACATACATACATCCATACATATGCATGTATTTATGTATTCGTTTATTTCAAATACAACAGGCAGAACGATGCAGTTTACATAGAACTTATTTTAACGTTTCGAGAGATCGAATTTCCACTGGAGATTCACAAAATTGACCAAAAACATGTGGCATTTCTTTTCCGAGTATGGAAAAGAAAGATTTCGGACTTTACCGATCGTTAAATTGCCGTCTGAGTCAAACTGCTGACAAGATCTCTAATTTAAGTGCGGCCGTGAAGCTGGAGATTGCTCTCAGTAAGATGCAAGGAACGATTCTTTCCGGGACGACTTGCGCTCGGAAACTATCGCCGGTACGGTAAAGGAAATCGCATGTTGTGTGTCGTGGACGTCGTCTGAGATTAGCTGTGATCGTACGCGATAATCTTCCGTAATCCTCGTTAATCCCTTCTCTGTTGGGTCATTTGTTGATTGAATCCTCGGCTCTGGTGATATATCACCGGCAGTGGGCTTATAGCGACGACATATTGACGGCGTGGGCTTAATATCTTAGAGTAATTGGACAACTGCTTAGAGTGTGTACCGGCGACTGACTGTCGGAGATGGACTGAGACAACCGGGCCAATCCTGCAGCAACGGCAACTGATGCTGCCCTGCGTGCGGCTGCTGATGTCTCTTTCAGACTCTTTCAAATGATGTAGTTGTTTAGTACCTTAGAAATCTTCTACAAAAGCAGCAATTGCAGTTAATTTATAAGGAATCCATTTTGCCACGTTGTTTTCCAGACAACAACAACAACAACTACCAGCTGTAATTATTGTAATTATATGTTGTTGTTATTATTATTATTATTATTATTATTATTATTATTATTATTATTATTATTATTATTATTATTATTATTATTATTATTATCATCATCATCGACATCATTATTATTGTTGTTGTTGTCATTGTTATTACTGCTACTGCTGCTACCACTACTACTTAGACTACCAATACTTACACCACTATTACTACTGCTCAGGGGCGGATCCAGGGGGGGCCAATCCGGCCATGGCCCCCCCATTTGAAATTTTTATTTATTTTTAACATGTGTTTTATGGGCGTTTTATGATGTTTACACAGGCGTGCCCCCCCATCCCCCTGTAGGCGTGGATGAGTCAAATGTACACAGAACGCGGGTCCCGTAGATGTAGACTGAAGACATTAAAAAGGTTAATGACTAAAAAAATGACTAAAAAAGGTCATCAACTTTTTTGGGAGATGACTACAAAATTTGTGGCCCCCTGAAGTCGGGGACCGGGGTCAGACCGCCCCTGCTACTGCTACTACTACCACCACAACAACATCAATTACTACTAGTACCGGTACAACTGTCATCATATATTACTATAATTTGGTTTAAAAGTGGAACTAGTTCACCAGAGAACCCTAGAAGTCTTGAAACATGAAGAAAGGTAGTCTGTGACAAAAGCACAGGTTTGTTTATCCAATTGCTCTATTTCAGACACTCCGAATTCATTATCAAGTTAATTAGGTGTTGACTTTGGACTGACCAGAGGTCTCAACTTCAGCAAGGATTCTGTTTCAACTGGTGTGAAAACTGCAACCGGTTTCATTGAGCCGAGCATTTGATATTCGTGGTCTGAGAATGTTTATTTGTCTTGCTGGCATTTCATTTTACTCCGGTCCCAACCGTTCCAAACGTGTCCATGACTACCTGAGCTGGATATCATTAAATTCCGTAACCCAGGAGATGTCAGCCAATCAGCCAGTCTTCCTGCTCCTCTCCACTGATGCCATCCCATTTCCAGTGGATGTTTAGTGGAAGATCAATCAACGAGACAGTTGGTCTCTTAAGATGAATGTGTCTAGTGACTGCAAACTCAAATGTGGCCAGAATGCTTGTAGTTTGTGTACATGCTTGAATGTGTGTATGTATGTATGTATGTATGTATGTATGTATGTATGTATGTATGTATGTATGTATGTATGTATGTATGTATGTATGTATGTATGTATGTATGTATGTATGTATTTATGTATGTATGAATGTACATCTTGGGAGCCTTTTAGGCGCCTGCTTATTTTTACAGAGCTATACCCCTAGGGAGTGGAAGATCGAGTCGACGTGTAGAGAACTTACTGATATCGAACGGCGTCTTTCAAGATCTTGTATTCTTCGAGCAAGAATGTTACCATTCATCTATCCCCCTCTAAGAGTGCTACCATTCATCTATTCCCCTCCAGAGGTGTTACCATTCATCTATCCCATCTAAGAGTGTTACCATTCATCTATTCCCTTCCAGAGGTGTTACCATTCATCTATCCCCTCTAAGAGTGTTACCATTCATCATCCCCTCCAAGAGTGTTACAATTCATCTATCCTGCCTCTCCTTAAGTACCTGCGCACTTCAATCTGTTGTACTCTCGGGCGTTATCCGTCTCTCAATGCGCACGTGCACACCAAGTTCGTGTCTGGTCTTACCAGAGATTACTTTTACGAGTGCGCTCATTCCCAAGTGAAGTCCATTGATTTTTGTCCGCTGCCGCATACCAGCCGTCGTTCCAGTTGTCCGGTAATTGCGTTTAGTTACTGGCTTTGCGTCTACGCTAGGATCCGTCCATTGATCTCGATCTTCTGCCGTTTCCTGTCGCAAATAGCCAGCGGCGGCCGTCTGGTCGGGAAAATCGTCGCATCCTGCTGAATGCTTCTTCTGCTATAGGCCTAGTTCGGGTCTTTGAACACGAAAAAGCGTTGAATATAGCTTTGGTGGCATAGGCAGTGTGAGAACTGTAGAAAAAAGACTTGCTGGGGAAGGGTGGGTTAGACTTTGATGAGTTTGATCCATGTGGAGTTGAATATTTTATCCGTGTTTTGCAGACTGAGATATTTCAAAAATGCAGTAGAAACCTTAAACTCCTTAAAGTGATGACATCGCCAAATTTATTAGTGTACATTTCACATGGCACAAATCGCACGGTAAACCAGAATATTGCTTTATTAGTAACCCACAAAGTGATTTGTGAAAGAAAATGCTAGCATATATGCACAATATAAGGACACTAGCACAACTGAGAGGATTGGAATTAAATGACCCCCTGGGGTGTGCAATGAAGACTTTAACTGGGGGTCTAAGAAGGACTATATATATTATTTAATATACATGTAGGCCCTATATTGTCAAGCATAAGAAGGGCATACGTCCCTGTGTGCCTTCCTGAATCAACCATTGACTAGTAGGCCTATACGCAGTCCAGAAACCATCTCAAAGCAAAAGTCTATTCTATTCCGAACTTATCGATCCCGTTTCTATTGTGAATGATTTTTGGTGGATTTGTTTGAAACGGAAGCAACGGACGGTCGTGTCCGGATAGCAAACTTCTTGCGATTACCCTGGGGTAGATCTGAACCCTTGATCTTTGCCTGGTGCCGCGCGGCGAGCTCTACAGTGAGTTATCCTCTTGTTGCAGAGGGGCAGCGGAAGAGAATTCCGCGGGGATAAATCAGGTTTTATGTGAAATTTCCTGAGTAGACAGCAATTTGACGGAGAATGGAAGCCAGCGCAGATCGCGTAATGCAGACGCCTATTAAATTACACGGCGCCCAAAATGCACGGGGTTTCTCGCAGGCCACGAGTTATATCGGCCATAATCGGCAACTGTCCCGGTGGCCGCGGAAAAAGATTGCGAATCTGGCCACCAAGGAGAATTTTCTTATCGGTATTGCGACGTCGATGGCTGTATACCCCGGTGAATTCACTATTGACATCAAAGACACATGAAAACGGAACAACAAAAGCCGGCATATGGCTTGTTTGTTTGAACGTCAAAGGGCAAGCTACAGTAGAAAGAAAAATACGTCTTTGAGCAGGCAGTTTGACAGGATTTTTTTATATGTTCATTCAGTAAATTGACCAAAAATGAATGGCATTACTTTAAATCTAAAAGGATGGAAACTATATGATGTCTGATGATGATGATGACGACGACGACGACGACGATGATGATGATGATAGTGATGGTGGTGATGATGATAATGATGACGACTATGATAACGTTGATATCTACTACTACTATTGGCAGCCTGCTAGGCGCCCAAGGATTGGGTTGGGTTAGAACTGATGTGGTAGTCCTGGGTCCGGTCAGGCTGGGTCCGGTATGTGATTGGTTTGGTTGGGCTGGATATTTAAAAATTGACAACTGTGTGCTTGTATGTATGTATGCATGTATGTATGTATGTATGTATGTATGTATGTATGTATGTATGTATGCATGTATGTATGTATGTATGTATGTATGTATGTCTGTATGTATGTATGTATGTATGTTCAGGAATGTCGGTACTTATTTGTGTACTGAATTGCATGAATGTATGTGGTTACAATGTATGTACCTGTATCAATCTTCAGCTCCTAATCATTCCACGTCAAATTTTATAGATACAGTACAAATAATGCATGTATATTAATGCACATACAAATATACATGCATATATTATCTATTCTAGACGTTAATGTATTGTCGACTGCTATGAGTTGTGCAGTCAGTGTAGGCATTTGTGAAGACTTCCTCCTTGTTGCTGCTTTTGCCAGTACACCTTTATTGGCGCTGTCACTTTTATGCATCGAATTTCTTATGAATTGAAACTGCTCATAATCCGCCCTGATTTACGACCTGCAACATGTTGACGGCTTGACGAGCTCGTGTTAATGTCACCATAATCTTTGTGTCATTCGCTGTCATCACGTGTCTCTGAAGCAAAATGGCAATACGGTGATGACGTGCCCGTGTATCTCAGAGATGTTAATTTCTCTACATTTTTCTCTGTTGATGTCTCTGCCTTTCACAGAACACTGAACCGTTTGTTATATGACAGGTCACGAAGTCGTCGTGACGGTTTAAGGAACTTGGCAATTCGCCTGGAATATTTATCCCGTCTTTCGACGCCGTTGAACCATTTCGCTTGACCGATTCATTACGCTTCATTTAAGTCTGAGGCTTTTCCCTCGGCTCGGCTCACGTTTGCTTTCAAAGAAATGAGTTTTGTATTTGCATTATGCGTTGCCTTAAGGTTTGTCATGGCCGTGAATAAACTCATGACTTGATGCACACGACTGCCTTGCTGGCTTTGCAGTCGTCTTGCGCATGCCAAAGCTCCTTGGCTTTTAACCTTTTAATCTGACGACGGTTAATGAAGTCCTGGTGACATGTAATATCATGCAGTGCTGACTCCTTTGGTGGTGTTTATAAACGAGAACGATAACATTAGTTATATTGATATTGACTAGAGGCTATACTGCCACATCAGAAGAAATAAGTGTTTCACTCAGTTTGAGAATTATAAAAAAGACCTGAGGCGGGAGGGGGAATAGACTGATCCATGTGGAGTTGAAAATTTTATCCGCATTTTTCAAGCTGATGTCAACGAAATTTGATAGCAGCAGATTTCAACGCTAGCAGTTTTGCAAGTCAGACTCGAATCAAAATCAATTTCTCTGTTGAGAAATTCAAAAATTCATACAAGATACACCATGGAAATTTTTTCTCTTTTTTAAGACTCAGAGTCAAATAATGCTAAATCACACCAGCACATCTGAGGGGGTTGGAAACGACCCCATGGGGTGTACAATGAAGACTTAACTGTGGGGTCCTAAGAAAGACTAAGAGGATTGAACACCCAACCTCCGACAATTCTCACCTTGGTTTCACTAGTTCTGTCAAAGGTATGCACTACAAAGTTTCAACCCCGCCAATGTCCGTAGTGCCAGGTAGCGCCAGTCCCAAGCCTGGAGAAAGGAGAAGGGAGAAGTCAACGGCCCTGGCAGCCATAAGATGTCGTTATTCACCGGAAACTAACACTACAAGGTTAGAAGCATGGCTGTTCTCTGTCAGTTTTGTCAAAGACATACCCTACAAGGTGACTGCAGCATCACATTCAATACAAAATACTGTGTAGTTACAGATTATCAAATCGAAGTACATCATGTGTGTGTGTACCTCTGTGTGTTTGGGTGTGTGTGTTTGTGTTTGTTAGCGTTTGTGTCTGTGTTTGGATTTGTGAGTTTTAGGTGTATGTGCGTGCGTGTGAGTTTGTGTGTATGATGTGTGTGAGCGTGCGCGTGCCACATTAAATCAATCTTAACTTTATAGGAAATAAATTTTTAAATTCAATCCTCGGCGTGCAAATACAGGTGTGTTTATTCTTCTCGTTTCGACCGCAAATGTCCTACTTGGCAGCGGTTCCGAACCAAGGAAATTTGTCATCTACTACTGCGCAGGTGAAAGCGTCCGCCATCTGCCGACTGATTGCAGTTGGTCCGTAATTACCGGATATGGAATGCACTTAGTCCGAAGGTGATTGGTCGCGAAGCCGACTTAAACACGCACGCTTATGCATATTCATTGGAATTAGTAATCCGCGCACGCGCACGAACGTACGGTTCGAATATGATCGCAAATCGTCTGCTGTTGTTGCCGCGCGATATGTATGCATTGGCGCTTATGGTCGACCCATCATCGTCCGTCTCTTAAGCGACCAACGACCAACGACTGCGCATTTGACGCACGCGATGACGCAACTGTGACGGAATAACATGTGACGCAGTCAGCAGTGCGCAATCCCTAAATACAGGATCGTTCCTTTTATATATATATACGTAATATATATATATATATATATACGTAATATATATATATAATATATATGTATTTGTATATATATATATACTTGTACTGCATTGACCTATATAAGTATCCATAACTTATACATGTGTGTATCGCGCCTTCTGTACAAAGCGCAATTTAGGAACCCCTCAAAAGGGCTGTGAATATGGCTGTCTAAGCCTCTAAGGGATCTGAGACACACATGTACTTATAGGTAATGAATATAATATTCGTATACAGTTGGCAACAAAAGCAATTCCAATGTGTGTGTATATATACACATTGGAATTGCAATATATATATATATATATATATATGTGTATATATATATATATGTGTATATATATATATATGTGTATATATATATATATATATATAGTGCATGTCTATACATGTGTTAGAAGGAGAAGTGCAGTCCCTTAAACTAGCCGTACGTAGGGTAGCCATGGGTATGAAGTGTTAGCGACTTCATTTTCTTAGTCTCGGCATGTGAGCGCGGGTGGCTAGTCCTCTCCATTGCCGTCTCATCTTCCCACCGACAGTGTACGGTTAGTATAGGCCTACTCATTATAGTTGAGTTGGCTAGGGGCACGGGTGGAGCAGAAATCTTGAACCATATTTCGATTATTGTTACATTTCGGGGTTGTGTTGGTCGCGAGGGACGATGTGTCGAAGCCTTCGAGTTGGACGTGTCCGTCCGATTTGCCTTCATATAAACGCCGCTCAAACTGACCGCTTGGAAGCGAGAACAACAGCGTTATTGGCTTCCATGGAGCGATACCTGTTTGAGTTAGGCCTATCGTTAAATATCCCTCGTCGCAGGTGGAAACACCATGCTGAAATTTCAGTCTTCGGTCTGCTTCAAGTCCAGCTTGTAGGGCCCTATCCTACTGCAGCGGTTTTCAAATTTAATTTTTATTGTACCACCAGTTAAAAAATCGAATATTGGCGCACAACCAGCAAAGATCAGATCAAAAACAACAGGCGAACGCGAAGTCCCCTTGCAATTAGCGTAGGACCTTAGGTACACAAAGTTAAAAATTAATAAATAATTTTAAGAATGTAATCTTTTTGATTTTTTTCGCGTACCACTTATAACGACACCTGGCGTACCACTGGCATAGGGAGCCGACTTTTGCTTTTGTCTCTGGGTGCCTGGGTCCTTCCCCCTCCCTTCCCCTTCCCACTCTCCTTAGGTAGGTGAGTTTTAGCGCATTTAAGAGAAAAAATTGTTTTCTTGTTAAAGGATAAAGGTTACGAGGTTAGAAGAAGTATTGGAAATCGGTGACGACGACGTTCCAGTGTTATTATTTATTTAAAAAAATTATAAATAAATAAATTATTTATTTATGTACGAGCTATGACTGTAAGATCATGCAATGCTGCAGCTGTAGCCTATTTCTCAAGTTGTCAGATTACTTAGTTGTAAAAAAATTCAAATTAAGGTCCGAATTCTTCTGGGTGCCAGGCACCCACTGAACGCTCTCTCTGGGTGCATTGGCACCCAAGGCTCCCAAGAAGTCGGCGCCTATGACCACTAGTGTGGTAGGCCTACGCGTACCACCGTTTGAAAACCGCTGTCCTACTGAACACTGTGGGGCTATGCCAAGAGTCATGCTCTTCACTCCACTTGGTCGACGCAGCTTGGTCCAGAGACTGAACATGATGCTACCTGTTAACTGTGATTGGGCTGTACGTGTTTGAGTGGGCCCACCTCTGGTGATTCTTCTAGTTTTGTGTGTATTATTTTAATTGGTTACTTATCCTGTCTCTCTATCTCACCGTCCCACCACCTTCATAAACATTGAAGCCTTCACACACGCAAGATCTATCCTCTTCAGACGTCATTTTAAATCCTCCCTCCTCTCTTGACGACCTTCGAAGATGCCAACTACAGGAACTTTTGTTGAGCATGTTAAACTTGAAGCTCCGTATGCTGCAGGCTATATGGAACTGGATGAACTTAAGACATTAAACGCTCGTTTAGATCTGTGAATGACTGAAGCGAGCGATATGGCACTACGATGCTGACATTGCACAAGTCTACCAAATGACTGCGATTTAACTTTCAGCTGAAAACTCGGACACCCGGAACATCGTAAAACATAAATATTTTAATCATTGTAAATTAAATAATTAATGCGCTAATTACTAGTTCAGTCTGAAATATAGCTTCATCAAGTTCATCATACATCGTCACTTCTTGTTAACTTTTAATACCAACAAAGTTTATAAAACTGTTCTATGAACTTTGCCCAAGCATAATAATCGAAATCCGCTGGTGCGCATGACGCTCACACAGTAGGTAGGCGTTTGCTGAAGTCCTGACGGTCATGAGTTAGTCTTCAGCCTTGCGGAAAATGTCCACTGATGTTAGGGCTCTGCTCCACACCACCTCTAGGGTAGCTTAACGGCGCTTCCCCAGACCTCCTTGCCGACAGTTTGAGGAAGAATGTTCAGTTGACATTTCTGAGTATTTCCGCGTCCATCTTGATTCCACCTCCATCGCTTCTTACTTCTAAAGTTCTAATCTAGTCTTCTCTCATCCTCCTTCTTATCCCTTGGCTCATTACAGGACAACGACAAAATAAACAACACAAAACTACCGACAAACTATGGGCTTACGGGATTTTAAGCCACGCCAGAGGCCCCACTGCCTTATTGAGCTTACGGGATTTTAGGCCACGCCAGAGGCCCAGCAGGTCTACTGCTAACACACACACACACACACACACACACACACACACACACACACACACACACACACACACACACACACACACACACATTCACACACACACGCACACACCAAACCGACAACACAGAGCCACAGTGCAACCGTAACATGCACCAGCGTCCATCACTAGCCCCTCGAGGCAGAACACTCGCCGCGAGCATATCCACAGGCACCTATAGGAACACAGTAAAACCATGAAGATTATTATTACGTTACAACAGATAGTATCATGAATTATTATTATTACGTTACAACAGATAGTATCATGAAAGGAGAGAATAAAATACAATTCTCCTTCTGGGGCGAGGGCCCTGTTGGTCGGCACTGCAATGACATACATCAGGAAGCTTTATGTTCCAGTACATCAATTCGGACCCATTGTATCTTATCATGGCTCGAACCTTCTTCTACATTTTACTTACTTACTTACAGTCTTCAGCTTTACATACGTGCTGTTGCATTTAGCTTCGTTCAGGAAACATTTCCAAAATATTTTAAATGTACTTGAATATCTAGATGAGTTAGATTGTCATGCGAGCAGCGCCTTTGTGAGATAGCCGAATAAAAGGCGCTATAGTAATTGGCTTGATACAGACATACTTAAGTGACTTAAAAGGTGCTATGTTAAATGGCTTCACACAAAATAACTTACATACACACATACATATACAGACATATATTAAAGCACTTCTTGGCCGGCTACGCAATCAATTTCGAAATCTGCTCAATTGAACTGAGATATTCATAGTTAAACGTAAGAAGTGTTCAACTATAGCAATTAAATATGGAAGTATATAATTATCTATAATATATATACAACCCGCACATAACTGCATGTATATAACTCAGACTTTATATAAGCCTAAAACTGTTTATAATATTGCATCTGTTGTTTTTGTTCTACTGATATTGTGCTACTTTTCGCCACTGTATGCGCCTCTGATTAGCGAATACTGTGAGAGGCGCTTTATAAATGCTTAGATACAATACAATACAATACAATACAATACAATACAATACAATACAATACAATATGCCTTATATTATTTAATTTGTCATCAGATGAAACAATACTTACGTTTAGTTTCGACTTTCTGTCTGGTCTGATTATCTGTTCGATGATTTCGTGTTGATAAGTCAGTTTCATCGGTTTGACAATTCTTACGTCGAACTTCGATTGAATTTGAATTTTTTGCTCAACGTTTTCGATGATTTCTGTTCGAAATGTCTCATCTCGTCTGATGTCTTCCATGTCCAGTTATCAAATGAATCTCATTCCATAACACGACACAATCGGCCGATGACGTCATCGGAGCAAAAATCATCATCTGCATTATTGTTGTTATTCACGGCATATAAACGGCGCCATCATAATCATTTCACAGTCCTGTAAGGAGAATGAAGATCCATGCATACATACATGCATACATGGTGCATGGCCCAGGAGTGACATAATGTAGCATGGACGTGCAAAACAGAACGGCCATCCCGGCCTGCCATATTGTCAGATATATGTGTGTGACCCGCTATGGAATTTCACATTGACAACATTCCTTGGATGCAGGCTACAATGCACACCTTGTTTCAGTATGTATACATCAATGCATTTATATGGCGCCTCCTGAAAACCTGTCAGTAGTGGTTATCTAACCGATTCGACTTAAGATAAGCTGAGGATGTAGATTAAGTTAAACAATAATTCAATATAACTGTATCTCATGTTGCCCTCCTTCCAAAGTTCACAAGTGCACACACGACCATACGACAGAACATCGATGGCGCTGAGCAATTGTGAGTGAAGGACTTGCTCAAGGTACCTACACAGTGACCGCCTCAGTGGAGGCTCGAACCCGTACTCTCCGTGTTACAGGTCGAGCGCTTAACCATTCAGCTACCGTGCCTCACAGGATAGGCTTTTATTGGAAGATTGCTCCAAGTGCAAGTACCGGTGTGTGAGACTGTACAGAAACAATATAATATAATAATAATGTGAGAAACCATTCGGTCGCCTTTCTCAATCGTTTACCAGGAGGCCGCTAAGGTCGGACGGAAGGTTATCAGCAACACGTAAATTTCGGGTGTCCTGGATTCGCTCCCGTGGTTTCAGTGGCTGCGCCAGACATTTTTTTTACCAGGGTATAGCCAGGGCAGTCGTACAAGTAACCAGTGCAGAGGGTGATTTATGTCCGAACAAATTCTGGACATGGCAAAAATTCTAGCAGGGCAACGACCAGGGCAAAGGCTTTTTTACCAGGACATTTGCCCTGGCTCGCCCTGGTGTAGCGCCGCCCCTGCGTGGCATACGCGAGAGACTTATGCGGCAAGACAATTCTGCAATACTTGATGGAAGGAGATCGTTACCGTTGACAGGATGAACAACACAAGTGTTTAACTGCAATAATTCTTGTTTCAACGGAAAGTCAGCGATATCAATTACAAAAGATTCTCTTGCTCTTTGCATTCAGATTCAAACTGAAAACGTTCTTAAACGTCATGTTTTCTTCACAGTTAAATTTCGACAAAAGTTCTCTTATGCTTAGCAACTCATCGTTTCTCACTATGATTTTCTCGTACACGTATTTCTTACTCAAGTGAAATTATATAGATCAAGATCAGCAGAAAAACAACTTAAATCCTACCGATTGATAACTTGAAAAGACCGTTTTCGATTCTCCGAGTCTTTCGCACAGAAATATGATCTCTTTACAAAGTTCCTTTTCCGTAAGAGTTCGCCAATATCAATTCAAATACAACTGTCACCACGAATGATACTCATGTCACTCGAACGTAATCCGCATTCACCATGCCTTCGAATTAGCAACGTTTTTACAATGAAATTTCTTAGCCTTATATGTCCGCAAAGGTTCACCAGTCACTCTGTTGCAGAGTAAAGCAGGGAGGCGACCTGACCGACGTCTCTCATGAGCGTAGACTCGGATCCGACCTGGGCTGGTGAACCAAAGTCCTCCGTGCCCACCTTCACGTGGTGCGGACTGTTGGTACCCTTCCAAAGGAAGGGGAACTGTTGGTACCCTTCCAAATGAAGGGGAACGAACGGACACGGCAGGCAAAACCAGGGGAAGGCAATGGCAAACCACCCCTGTTAACATGCCAAGAAAATCATCATGAGACACACCAAACCACGCCGATGGTCGCTGATGGTGGGACTCCCAGGCCGGAGCGCTGATGGTGGGACTCCCAGGCCGGAGCGCGACTCAAGGGCTACTGGGGAAGTAGCAAGACGGCAAAGGAGACTGTGTATCATGACGATCGCTAGGGCTCCTAGAGCCGACAGCACAAGAAGATATAGGAAATACTGGGGGAGGGAGGAGCTAAGGTTCGGGGCCAGGGTCCGAGGGCCAGAGTCCGGGGGCCAGAGTCCGGGGGCAGGTTCAATACGTGCAGAAGTTCAGCGCGTGCATACTCACAGTCATAGCTCATAAGGCGTTTATGACGTCACAATCGTACTAACTGAAAACCGCACAAATCTATACGCTCATACAATCCACACGTGGCAATTTCGTCACAATAATATCTTCGTTTATTAATTCAAACTGAAAAGTACGCAGTAAGATTACACGATAATTATAGTAGTAACAGACGTTAACAAGTTTTACAGGAGTCAAATTTAACTGCATGGCAGCCATACATGGCGTCCATCTGTACTACTGCTCATTTTACAAACGCCTCCTAGGGAATGAAGGCTGAGTTAACCTTGTGGGGCTAGCGGGTATCGAACCCGCGTCCTTCTGATCTTCGTGCCAGCGTGTTACCGTTCAATGCCGATATATCGAGACCTATTTTTATAGGCATTGACTTGTGCACAAAGTCTATCACTTTTTTCCGAGGGGATTTGGGTCGCTGTGCCTCACACTGGTAATGGTATTGGCACGGGTAATTACAAATTTATATAGCACTACTTCAAGAGAGACTCATCAGAGATGTTTCAAAGCCCAGCATGCGTGCGTTTAGTGCGTAGGCCTATACTCTGAGTCTGACTATGTTTCTGCGCTATTTTGGGATGCAAGGAAGCCAGCGTTTCGGTTATATTTACACCTCGCCCTAACCGGATGTGGCGCTGACGAGTTGTTTAATTTTACCCACGGGAGAGACCCTCTGCCACGGCAGGGCCATTACCACCTGTGCTGCCTCATAGATTGTTTTCTTTACTCCGCTACCTAGGACTTATTTCATCCGCGGATGTGACTCAGGAGGAGATCTGGCTGACAGGTGTGTTTATAAACCCGCCAGTTAGTTACTGATGTCTGGATGGCATGCCAGCCTTTTATGGTCGGCAGCCAGCAGCAGCGCACACTGTGCCGTCGATGAACATTATTAATGGATCAGATTGCGTTTCCGTTTTTAGCCATCTGGCTCTTGAAACTGGCTTTAAAGGTCTATTATTACTTCAAGGGGATTCTTTAGTAAAGTCTTGATTGGAATGCAGGTGTAGTTGTCCTCTCAGACCTCCCTCAGAACAGACCCCTGCTGTCCCCGCGGTTTCAACTGCATGTAGGGTGACTAATTCTCAGGCTTTTCTTCTCTCCTTCAAGATTCTTTGGCATTATTTAAAATTATGTAGACCAATTATACCTGCAGACCCGCTACTTGGCCCAAATAGATATATATATATATATATATTATACATATATATACATATATATATATGTTGTGTGTGTTTGTGTGTGTGTGTGTTTGTGTTTGTGTGTGCATTTAACATACATGCCTGTCTATTTTACAGGCATGATGTGTCTATTATATATATATATATATATATATATATATATATATATATATATATATATATATATATATATATATATATATATATATATATATATATATATATATATATATATATATATATATATATATATATATATATATATATATATATATATATATATATTGGAATGCATATATATATAAGTATGCAGAAGAAATCTTTAGCAAAGGGTTGGTCAAGATCTCATGCTTGGCCATATATATGCATATATAATATTATATACATATATATATATATTATATGATGTCGTTTGCTAATTTGCTAATGTTTTCTTGTCAAGAATGGAAATGCATAGATAAATTCCCAACATCGTTTTCAGGTAAGTAAGAGTGGGAGTGGAAGTAGTGGTAAATGGTAATGGCTGGTAGAAGTGGTGGTGGTGGTAGTGGGCTAGTAGTATAGTAGTGGTGGTAGCACTTTATTGATAGCCAAAAGAGTGCTAAATATACAGATAATCAAGTTCACATCAATAGGTGACAAAGGGGGTACTCAAAGGGAGTATACACAAAAGAAACGTGTATGCAGAGTCTTCCAGATACAATGTAATGTTGTGGAGATGGAAGTTGGTAGCATCAATGTCCACTTTCTTAAATACAAAGTATTATGTGATATAATACTTCATATAGACTATCATATAGATTACGCCAATGTATACGATGGTCTTTTATGTCCTAATGCTCCAAAGGCAGTGTCATGCTGCCAGTGCGATCAATCACATCTCGAGGCAAAAACTAACCGTCTACTTAACAAGCATCAGCAGGTCACCGAGTGCTAACTGCTGCGAGGCTCGAAATAGCCATCAATCAGGATGACGTCGTAGATGACGTCAAACTCACCTATCGTCGCCAATTGAACCATCTTGTCGCCTATCCATCGTCGTTCGCGAGACTTCCTGGACTCATTTGTTTTCGATTTCTTCATACGGGTGAGACAGGCGCCTGAATCTGCGCGTCTCGTTGTCATGGAGTCATCTGATTACCAGGCTCCCGAGCGACGGCGTGCACGCACCAGCATCTTCCGTCACTGGCTTCCATCCGATGCGTATCTCGATTGAGCGACACTTGCGTCGCGCATTTACAGCGCACTGTGTATTCTGTTTTACGATTTCGTCGACGCGAGGGAGCCACCGTGCAACAATGCTCTGACGGGCGTCGTGAAAGACCTGTTGGAAATGAGCCGACTGCTTGGCCATTGATCGGGCGCGACGCTGCAGACAGCTCCGGTGTCGGGTACACCTTCTCGTTCCAGGTGTAAGTGGTGCTTCTGACAAAATAATTGCCTGCTTTGTTCTGATGTACGATCTCAAGGAGCTCGGTGTTCTAGTGGGAGCGCTCCGGGATAATTATCTTGCGAGCAATGCTGAATTTTTCAGTACGTTACAGTTGTGTTAGTGTGATTTAGTATTATTTGACTCTGAGTCTCTGACAGAGAGAAGACATTTCCATGGGGTAGCCTATCATGTATGCATTTTTGAATTTCCTCAACAAAAGAATTGATTTTGACTCGAGTCTGACTTGCAAAACTCCTAGCTTTAAAATCAGCTGGTTTTAAATTTCGTTCGCATCAGTTTGTAAAATACGGATAAAATGTTCAACCTCGCCCCCAGTCTTTTTTCTACAATTCCCACACTGGTTTAATCGCAAGCTGTATGGTGGTTGCCCAAATGTTTAATGTTAGGCTATCTCTTGGCTGCAAATATGCAAATTACTGAATAAAATGTGGCTGAACTTGATAAATAATAATGCCTGTATTCCTTTTTATAGCAAGAAGTTTAAGACCATTCCGTTCGATAGTGATCTCGTGTAGACAGGTCGGGAGGGAGCACTTCTCGTGAGTGTGCTGAAGAGGCTCTGTATAAATAACTACTTATATTACCATTTCATGTTACTGCTGTCGTGTGAAATGTTGTTGTTGTTGAATTGCTGTATTCGAATGCATTCTACAGATGTTCTCAGGCTCTCAGCATAACCTGTCTGACTATTGTTGCTTGTTGCACACCAATTTACACCATTCAACATTATTGTTGCATACATTATGAACTGTGAGCATTTTTCTTCCAATTTTCAAAGATTATTTACTTCTATACTTCGACTTGAATGAAATGATAATGCTGCAGGAAAACGTACAATAAATGTTTCCCAAAACCAGTTTGATCTCGACACTTAATGAAATAATTGATATTTACGAAGGTCTAAGCAATATGTGCGTTTGTGTTGCTGTATGTCATACATACAGTTATGAAATATGATTTGTTGTGTATTGTATGAACTGTAGCAAGACTATCTTGACTGTACTCGTAATTGTAATCCTACTCTCGAAATTTCTAAAGTGATACTCAAAGCTGAGCGCAGAGCACCAGATTATTCATGAGTAAGTGCTGCGCGGTGTCATAGGGATTGTCCATGGAGTCACGGTGCAGCCAGATAACAGCGTTCGTCCTTGTCTGATGTACATGCGTACATGTACGTGCCATTTCAACGTTTATGCATGAAGTGTATTTATTTATTATATGCATATTAAGCTCACAGGTCATTGTTACTGGCTTTTGCCTCCGATTCCTCCTCCTCCTCTTCCTCTTCCTCTTCCTCGTCCTTCTCCTTCTCCTCTTCTTCTTCCTCCTCCTCCCCCTTCCTTCTCATCCTGCTCCTTCTCCTCCTTCCTTCTCCTCCTTTTCCTTCTTTTCCTGCTCCTCCTCCTTCCTTCTTCTCCTCCTTCTTCCTCCTCTTCCTCCTCCTGCTCCACCTCCTCCTTCCTTGTCCTCCTCCTCTTTCCGACTCCTCTTCCTGTTCCTCATTTCTCCTCCTTCTTCCTCCTTCTCTTCCTGCGTCCTCCTCTTTATCTTCCTACTTCTCCTTTTCCCTCCTCCTCTTCCACCTCCTCTTCCTCCTTCTCCTTTACCTCCTCCTCCTGCTTCTCCTTTCCCCTTCTCCTCATCGTCCTCCACCTCCAGGTCCTCCTCGTCCTTCACCTCCAGGTCCTCCTCGTCCTCCACCTCCAGGTCCTTCTCGTCCTCCTCCCGGTCCTGCTCCTCCTGCTCCTCCTCCTCTTCCTTCTTCTCGTCTCCTTCTCCTCCTCCTCCTCCTCCTTCTCCTCCTCCTCGTCTTCCTCTCTTCTCCTCCTCCTCCTCCTCCTCCTCGTACTCCTGTGATGTCCATTTCTCCAAGAGATTGACTGTATTTCGTTTCATCGTTCGGCGTTGTTCTTCGTCATTGGCGCTGCCTGCCATCGCTGTCTGTGAACCCAATCTCTCTAACAATTGACTCTTTGACAGTTAATCCCGGTCCTGCTTTGAAATTCTCAACGGTCTGCGTTTTATTTTAGATCCAACGAACCTCGGTCGAACTCCGCTTTTCGCGTTACGTCCGCGACCAACTGATTCCAACGGCACTGGCTAGGTGGCGCTGGTGCAGGGCATCGACGCTGCTGGCATCGAGTGCTCGTTTATTGAGCAGCCGCCGCAGCAGTTCGATGGATGCCTGCATCTCTTGTTGCGTCGCATGCGGCAGACTTATCGCGAACGGTTGGCTCGAGCTGCTTTCGCTTGTGGAGACAATGCAACGGTGCCTTTAAAACGTGTCTTCGGTGCCAAGTGCAAGAATTAGATCTGCTGGATTAAGTTATTTGCTCGGCGTACAGTCTTCGAATTGCCTCGCTTTGTGTTGGCTGCGTCAGGAACTGGATCAACGAGGTAAGCTGTGTGTTTTTGACTGGGCAAATTGTGCTGCATACTGTGTCGTATGGTGCTGCATATTTTGTCTTATTGTGCTGCATACTGTGTCTTATTGTGGTGCACAATGTGTCACATTGTGCTGCACAATGTGTCATATTGTGCTGCGTACAGTGTCATATTGTGCTGCATACTGTATCGTATTGTGCTGCATACTGCATCGTATTGTGCTGCGTACTGTGTCATGTTGTGCTGCATAATGTGTCTTATTGTGCTGCATACTGTGTCTTATTGTGGTGCACAATGTGTCACATTGTGCTGCACAATGTGTCATATTATGCTGCGTACTGTGTCATATTGTGCTGCATACCGTATCGTATTTATTTATTTTTTATTTATTTATTCCAGATATTTCTATAGCGCCTCTCGAAGTCAACTACTACTCAGAGGCGCTCCCGACTACAGCATTTGATACTGTGCCGGAATTTTCACGCTGAAGCGCCACGAGCAATTGCGAGTGAAGGACTTGCCCAAGGTCCGTACGCAGCGGCTAGAGTGGGATTCGAACCTGCAACCCTCCGGTCACAAGGCGCCGAACTTACCACTGAGCCACCACGCCCCACAAAGCGTGGGGCGTGGTGGGCGTATTGTGCTGCGTGCTGTGTTATAATGTCATATTCTGTCATTTTGTGCTGCATACTTCATATGTTGCTGCATACTGTCATATTTTGCTGCATACTGGAGTCATGTCTTGTCTGCTGAATTTGTCGCTTGACGTAACCCTACTTTACGGCACGATACATTACCCAGTATTATCGTGGTCACAACCCTACTTTACATTACTAGGATACAGGATTGCGTGAGTTTTTATTCTGATGCTTGAATCTTTAATTATTTATAATGGTAAATTGTTGCAGCCCGCTAAAAAGAAGCGGTTTAGATTTATTTCTCTCAAAGCAGATTTTAAAATATTCGTTTTGCTGAAAATGAATAAATTGTTGAATGTTTCACATTTGACATAACATTGAAATTGAATGTCTTTGATGTTGGACTTAAATACATGTGCAGAGAGTTGTGCTGCTTGATGCTGTAACCTTTACCCCAGTTTAGGAACATTTGTCGGTTAGGGTGCCAAAATACTCTGTTGAATCTTCAACGGCAATTCTTTCCTGGCAATGTGTGCTTACTCTCAGGCAGATTTCGCACTGATAGGGTATACAGTTCCGCAAACAATTCTGCGTATTCTCAGTTCCTAATTCCGCATGTTCTCAGTTCTTCCGCTCACTCACCTTATTCTGCCTCAGGCTTCCTTAGTCATCACCCCAGAGGGGTTCCACTCCAATTTGAAATCTGGCCTCTTCAAGAATACCTACCCTAAACCATCCGATTCTCTGTCTTCCAAGCTTTCTCTTCCTCAACAAAACCCGCCATAACCGCAACGGCTGCTTTACCTTTCTGGTCTCTCTGGTACCTGGATTTTGAACCTCCACTGGACATCAATCTCTAGACAACCCCTGTGATACGACGCAGCGCTCGTGATTAAGCTGGTGCCCTGCGCTTAGCTTTAGAGTAACACTTTAGAAATTTGGAGTTTGCAGTTACAATTACGATCACAGTTGGTGGTAAATACAGATTCTTTTGACGAAAATAATGACTTAAATATATACTTCGCCATAAGTTGACCAATTTCTCATTTAATTTTACTACAATTTAATGAGTTTATAAAAGTATTATTGTAGTTTGAATAAATATAGATAAAATTCCGTTATGAATATGTAATTTTTGAAACCGGATGAATTTGTAATTTTAATTGTGATCACACAGTCATGTGGAACCTTGTGGAAGTATCAGGTACATAATGTCACTCAGTTTATATGATGTGTGCTTGATTGTCGTATTTTTAATCAATACTCTGTAGTTATTCAGTAAGTGTGGAGTTGAGTCATCAGTTGTAGCAAATGATCATGAAGTAAATTAAGTCTTTATTTTGAAAATACCACCTGAGAAATTAATTACTTATTCTGTATTGTTTCGTGAAAGTCATTTACTGAGCTATCGCTGGCTGTTGATGAATGGCTATAGTGTGTTAAGGTGACAATGAATTCACCTTATTTATTACCTCATTTCTTTTCGTGTTGATGTTAATTCTGTTACTGCCTTCACAATTGAAAGTTCCTTTTTGTTCAACTGAGTGCAGGCCTTCAGTTCTATAGATGTGTGCATGGAAGAGTTGTAGACTGTTTTTTATTGATTGGGATTAAATAATTATGGGGTCTGAAGCAGTTCTAGCAATTTCCTATACGCGCAGCAGCAGTTTATAGATTTGGCGCGAGTATATATGACAATGAATTCCGTGTGCCATTATGCCATGTTCATTCTGTCAGAATCCATTTTTCAATTTGCTATCAACTATTTATACGGAAAGTGAATTACTGCCGACAAATATGGACAGAGTTGCACTGGGCAATATCTTAATTCGGTTGCAACTCGTGTCTGCCAGAATTTCATTACATTTCTAAGACCCGGGCCATCTGTAGCACGCGTGCACCACGGACATTTGGATGTGCACAGAAGCGGATGAAGAAATCGAAATTAAATCTGGCGATTGCATGGAAGCCACCCACCGTCCTGAATGGACAGCCTTCACGTACCTTGGACACGCGGTTGCGTCGATTAACTGTCCTCAATCGGTGTGCCGTGTGTGTGTATTCGTCTTCGCGGACGAGACACGAAAATAGAAGTTAATTGGGAATGATGCAAAGATTCATTCATTTGTCTGGCACTGCTTCGGGTTTATGGAGATTCGGTTATTTCAAGTGGACCGGGTTTTCGTGCAACGGTATACTCCATCTTGGTATTGTCGATCTGTACGTTTCCATTTTGTCTAACTCGGGCGTTACCGTTTCACTCCGGTGATGGGATTCGTTCGTAACGTGGTTACCGCTGATTGGATTGCATTTGGAATGAACTGTTCCGAGCGTTTCCTTCGCTGTGAATACGGGAAGGATGCGGGGTGGTGCGGCCCAAAGACGGATGAGTCTACAGATTTTCCCTCTTTTCCTGTCATTGTCTCTTGCCGGCATTTTTGCCAGTCGCTTCCAATGAAGAGAAATCTTCCCTGACGTCTTGATGTGCATTGGCTGCTGCAGCTGCAGTTGCTGATGTTGGACGCCGCAAAGATCGATAGACTCCACCGAACTCCATCTCGTCTTTAATTCTTCTCGTCCGTCCGGTGCTTCGATGAATCCTCGCCTCTCCGGTTGCGTTTCGGGATGTCCGCGGATTGGTCCGTGGCTCCGATAGCCTTTTGAGAATTGCTTCGAATTAATTAGACGTATAATCTATATCGTCCAGTTGACGATTTTCGTAGACGATTTGGCGACATGTCATTTTATGATCGGATGTCATTTTCTCCAGCTGGAATGTTCCGGCTTCCAGTTGGAAAGGCAGAGACGGGTCACTGACCTTAATCACAACCTTGACGTGAGTCAATGAAAATGACTCTTCTTATCGCGTCCTGACAGTATGGGCTTACCAGAAATTGATTCGTGGATTAGCAATGCTTGGTTTCTTGTCGTCGGTGACCGTGATGACGATGATGCCGAGATGACATCATTAGTGACGATGCTGGAAGCATGCAGCGTTCGTGACGATCACTGATGCGGATGACAGACAGCAGAAATAATAATCCTTATCCTACAAATAATAGTACTAATACTGATGACTGTGAAGATTATATTTTTATACTGTTCTGATTGAAATTATTGTTAGCTGCTGTTCCACGGAACTGTTATGTCCGAAGGTGCTTGACAATATTATGAAATTGTGTCCACATCAAATATAAATTACCGTAATGTATTTTAACGCATTCATTATCGCAACTGTAATTGTAAATTTATATGGCGCCACTCGAAGAGAAGCTCAGAGGCGCCTAACACATAATTCATTTCACAGTCCATTCGATTTTCTCATATACACATAAATACTGGAGCACAGGTATGCGTACATTCATACATGATTGTATGCATTTGTGTATTTATCAAATTAATAGATACACATATCAAACATATACATTCATCTTTGTATACAGACACTAAACGTAGAGCTTCCCAAATGCCTCACAAAAGAGCTTCAAGCATGCAAACATATACACATCATCATCATCATCATCAGTTCCTGATGCCAGCCATTTGGCCGCGATGGGTACGAATAAATGATCTCCAGTGTCCTCGGTCATTTGTCAAGTGCACTGCTGCCCTGAGTGTTAGTCCAAGTGATGCACATATCTACACATATACATTCATATATTTATACAAACAATAAACATTCATATCTATACACATTCATGCATCTATCAGTAACATAGATACATATATATAAAACGCATGCATCCTCGTTTTTATACAGACACTCGATGGATAGTGCTTTTCAAGTATACCTCACGCAAGAGCTTCAAGTAGGCAAACATATTCCGTACTTACAAACACATCTACAGTTTGGGTTTGTGCATGCCATTATGTCGGCGCAGCTTCAGAATTAGCGTCATGTATTTTTGGACACACGTTGGCGTGATTGCTTCCCTGTGCAACCCGACCTGCAGTGCTTTTGTGTCGCCCGACGCGTTGTAGGTGTGTTAATCATGTTCTACCTTGCACTTCAGTGGCGCCGGAATGTCTCCGGCCTTATGGATTTCTTCAGATCAATTGCACCTTTTAACGACTCCATAAGCGTTAGGAAATTGCCGCCGGTGTACTGAAACCCCCCCTCTGTGTTTTGTTCATGCCGAGCATTGACGTCTTCGTTAGACACATTTGGAATCGTATTTTCATATCTAGGAAACGTTAGTGATACATGTATGTATCACACATGCATAAATATATGTACAAACTGGCCTACTTGTATAGACATATGTATACATACATGAGTACATATAATCAGACATATACATGCATATGTACATATACATACCTGCTCGCATATATATGCATACATATATACAATTATACATACATACATACAAAAGTAAGTAAGTAAGTATATTCTTTATTACACCATTAGCAAACGCACAATGGGACAGAAGCTAGAAGCATTGATTGTAAAACATTGAAGTAATAATAAATCGAAATAAAAATGATAAAATAAGTAATTAAAAAAGCAAGTGTTTTCTTATCATTTATGCAGTAATCTAGCAATGTAACCCTTCCCCGTCAAAGGATCACATCGTGGTATCTCGCGATTATGCCGGCGAGGTCGAAGATAATATCCGGTAGATCGTATCGGAGGGAGCAAATCATGGAGGACATGCCCTGGGTTCTGAAGGATTGCTGCAAAGAGAGCATCGTCCGCCTTAGAACACAACAGGTCAAATGTAGGAGTATCAGTTGGCAGATACCCTTGTCGCTTAAGCTTACGTATCAAGGCAGAGAGAGTTCTCTCTCAAGACCATTGGAAAATCCCCACCAGACTGGAGATGAGTACAACATTCGTGCCACTGTGGTGGAACGTACAACATACAGACGATATCATGACATGGTGCAGAAACGATTCTTTACAGCACCTGAGCCACATAGCAAGAGAAAGAGACACATGGAAGGAAGTGATAAAGAGCGCATCAAGCACCTACGGGCGATGAACCCATGGTTAATGATGATGATGATGATGATGATGATGACATACATGCATACATACATTGCATACATGCATACATGCATAGCATTGCATACATGTTTTGCATTCAATCTTGTGACATAGCCATGACCATGTGAATCGAACTAAGTCATTGTAGGGGTCTACATGTTTGCGAGAGCCTTCCAGTACAGACGTTTTCCAGTCGTTTAAACATCATTTGTCTGGTGTATGAACTTGTACTCGGGAACCTGTACACATTAGCACCTTCAGCAGCTTATTAACAGGTGCTCGGTAAATGTGCAGATAATCAAATAGACACAAGGCGATCAATTCGTGACGTGGCCATCAATTGATGCTCTATAATGCATTATGTAATAAAATGTAAATTTCCGAAATTTCCCAGCACCACACAAAAGCCAAATTGGGGAAACCAGGTTAAAAACACCGGCGCTATATCAAATCAAGTCCGCGATGGCTATAGGTTGTCTGGTACGTTCCGGTGCCAGGTCAGAATCCCGGGAGGTCAAACCGAGGAGGCAGCATGGTGCTATGTACTGCGAGTATCGTTGATGGTGGTCGTGTAGAATCAGGTAAGGATTGCTTGAAGAGTTCGGTTTTCAGTCGTGAGTGGAAAGCAGCGGAGGAGAGGTGAAATTTAGCAGGCGAGACAAGAACATGAGCGAAATGGTCGAAATCTTTTGGGAGTTCATTCCAAAGAGCATAGACTAAGGAGCAGTTGCAAGATTTCAGAGAGGAGAAGACTGGAAGCCGAGATGATACATTATACAATACAACTGAATTTGATATTGCCCTCCTTCCACACGACCATACGACAGAACATCGATGGCGCTGAGCAATTGTGAGCGAATGACTTGCTCGAGGTCCCTGCACAATAACTGCTTCTGGTGATCCTCGAACTCGCACTCTCAGTGTTACAGGCCGAGCGCTCTAACCAATCGGCCACCATGCCCCATATCGATGCTAGAGAAATATAGAGAAAGATATGATGAGCGAGTAGACATTGGCTGTTGTATTGTAAGGGCGCTTTAGAAGTCACTAAATTATGATTCTATGCATCGTCGTATAAGATATTTTCAAAGCACTTACTATTGATTTCGTAGGCACTTTCCTACAGTCGAACCAGACGGATTCCCGCTCGACGCATAGTATTACGTGCTTCCATGGCCCACTGTTTCATAAATAATTTACCATTTGCACACGCTTCCAAGACGAGTCCACCACAAGATGACTTTATCGCAAAATGGAGCCTTTTATTCCACATTAATAAACCTTAATGCGCATGATCCTTTCGCCTTTCCACCAGTTGGCATGGCCGCTTCAACCACACGGAACCATCTCTCCCGGTCGGGGTTTGACTGTCGTAATTCGGTGACTCGGGATCTCGCGTCGCCGCGATATTGGATTATCGTTTGAAACTTCCATTATGTTTTCCGGGAATGCGGTATACCTGATAGAGTTGTTGATTGAAAAACTGATCTGCCGAAAGAAGCATAAATCTCATTGTTTTTATTATTCGTAGCCCCCGTCTCGTATCTTCCGTGCACGCGCGGACGCTTTATCGCCTAGCGTCCGCGCTTTCCTGCATGGTCGGTGATTTGTTGACACCGAATGGTTTTTGTCATTCCGCTGCACCGTTCTGTCGTGACTCGTGGCACTTGGAAGGTCCGCAACGATGTTGCTTCGATTGCTTCCTAGTAAATTATGGTATTATTTTCTCGTCATCTGCCGTAGAAATGTTCATCCATCTCGGACACCCTTTGCCACTCTGAAGATTACTATATACGGTCGGCGGAACGAAGTTTCCAGAACTTATGATGAAGTCCCATCCAAATGATTTAGGTCTATAAATCCACTTTCCGTTCTGAAAGTCGTTGTGTTTCAGTTGCACGAAACTCAACGTCGCCGTGTTAGAGTGTTAGCTTCTGCTCGGTCCTCTGTGTCATTTCGTTCTCAACTTAAGGCTGACATCTTTCAAATTGCTTATCCTTCATTGGAATTTAGTGGACTGAAGTTCACGGCGACACTGCAACTCGCGTCGCTGCGATATTGGATTATCATTTGAAACTCCCATTATGTTTGCCGGAATTCGGTATAGTTGATAGAGTTCTTGATTCTGGATACTGGCCTGATTATGGCTTGGTTTTGGTGCGCCATCAGTTGATGCCTTGTGCATTGGACACCAATAACATCCTTAAACTAACACTAGGTTTAAATTGTCCTTAAACCAACACCAGGTTTAAATTGTCCTTAAACCAACACTAGGTTGAAATTGTCCTGTAACCAACACTAGGTTTAAATTGTCCTTGAACCAATGCTAGGTTGAAACTGTCCTTAAGCCAACACTAGGTTGAAATTCGGGCACCAGCTTATTCACGAGCGCTGCGTCTCACGTGAGTTGTCCGGAAATATGGATCTCCGAGTCTGGTTGCCAGAGACCCGAAAGAGGAGACAGAGTGGCTGAATATTAGCCTACAGTAATCTTAATATAATAATAATAAAATAATACTAGTTTAGAGGACAGAGAATCAGTAAGTGGTGCAGTACAGTTTTGCGTCTATAGAGTAGGTCCTATTTGCTGAAGGTTCCATTACATATGGTAGCCATACATCTACATTCCCAGGAACATGAGATGAGCACTTAACCAATTAACCACCATATTAAAAGATTTACGTGATGTGCCAAAGCATCTATGTCGCTGAAATTTATTATCGTAGGGCATTCATAAAGAATTATGTTATTCTGTAATATGTTAGGCTGCCTTAGTTCGGGCAATTTGCTACTGAACTTGCTTCCAATTTGTACCAATATTTTTTGCAATGCCAGACTGTATTTCTAGTTTACTGAATTGCATACCATACTTCTTAGTGTTTCATTTCATAGCGGAAAGTTTTTTTGGCATACGCAGGTGGAAGTATAGCAGCAAGTTTCATTAGCATACTCAGGTCGAAGTATAGCAGCAAAGTTTATTGGCATACTCAGATTGAAGTACAGTATATCAGCAAGTTTTATTGACATAGGCTACTCAGATGGAAGTATGGCAGCAAATATTTTATTGTAATACTCGGTTGGAAGTATGTCGACATTCATCAACATCATATATCTTTTAGGTGTGAAATTTCTGTGGGTTCTGTTTCCTACCCCTTTCAACCCCGCTGAGCCGCCTTTTCGTCGCCTGGTTTAATATATGACCACTTCAGCTTTCAAAAGTCTGTTATGCAGTGTCCTGTGTTATTCAATTTACACCACCTCTATAGGCCTATCTGTTAACACAAGAGTGCAGGATTACTTGCACATCCGTTTTGTCAGCAGCCTATATACATGTACAGTAGGTACTCTACAGTGCACTGTGAAAACAGCTCAGTCTTTTTTCATCAGCCATTTGTGCTTTGTCCAAAATTTATGAACCGGTTTGCTGTTCTTGCATTTCTCATCTGTGTATTTTTCTGAGGTTATGCATCTTATCCTGCAAATGTGTTGCTGACTTATTTATTGCGGCACTGGTTTTGAATTTTTTGCGGTATTTTTTGGCAAAACTGGTGATGCGTTGCAGATGTTCTTTGAGACCGGATGAATAATTTAAGATATGATTTCTGTGTTTGATGGAAGTTTTTTTAAACTACTAAATGACTAAATGCATCTGTACCAGAATGCTGGAGGCACAAAGTTTTGTTTTAAATGGAATGAGAGTCATAAGTGGAAATCTCATAGAAGGTCCAGTCAAGATTTGATTGAACTTTTTATATATTCAACTTTCTTCTGATGCAGCAAAAACCGGAAAGGCTGAATTATTATTAGTTAAGCTTTTTAATGGACTATTGACTTTTCATGGTTCTTGTCTATCCATGTTGACTACTTATTACACTTCGAGCTTGTTACTATCTGCAGTTGTTTGTTTTCCTGTTAACTTAACTGTTTGTTGTTGTTCTTGTCAGGGGCGTAACTTTGGTCTAAAACCTGGGGGTACCAATTTCTTACATGCACAAAGCAAGGCGGAGATTGCGATCTCTGGGAAGGCACAAAAATAAAATTTTGATTGGCATTGTTCAAAAAGTGGGGGTACTGTACCCTCAGTCCAAAAAGTGGGGGTACGGGTACCCCTCGTACCCCCACAAATTACGCCTATGGTTCTTGTTATTGCAAGAACAACACGGCAGTGGATCAATATTATCTTATGTCTGATGTTATAGTTGTCTCAACAAACAAGCCTTTGCACGTTTATTATCCACAACATGCGGTGTGATTTTCGCACAAGAAAGCCATCGACGATATGCTTAGGTAAATCAGAGAGCAGGTTCTTCTCGATCCTTCGAGGAGCTAGATTAGATAAAACAGGAGATTGCATATGGATTGGACCTGCATCAACAACGAGGTGAAGCCAATGCATCTTATAGTGAGTGAAGCTCCCATATTCCTTGAGGAAAGTAGGGGAGTACTCATTTCCTTTTCGTAGGCCCTTGAGCCGAAATGGATGAATCCCAAGGTCCTGGACACGGGGCCAATTCATCGCAGGACTTGTCATTTACTTCCCAGCTTACGCGAGTACCAACTTATATGGTCTACTGATTGGTAACAGAGGCACGTGTGGGTAAACAACTTGCCCAGAGTCACTACACGTAGTCGAACCTGTAGCCGCATGATCCGTGAGCATGCGTATTGCCAGTAGACCACCGTGTCGCCCTTTAGTGTCTTATCACATCTTATTTTATCTAATCTAGCTTTTATCATCTAAGTCTGGATGCGAGACTTGGATTATGAGAGGCACTAAGATTGAAGCTGTTGCAAGACTGGCAGCGTGGAATACTCTACGCCTAACGAAAGATGCCAGACTGCTCGGTAACGGAATATTTATGTCTATAGGTCGCACCGGATGCTGAGACAGACGATGATGTTTCAGCCTCCGGGGCCCATAAACGGATGGATGCTGCTGCTGTTCGCATCTTGCAGTTTGATATCGTTCGTGGAATAATGCGGCATATTTCGGAGTCTGTTCTCTTGCACGCACATCCACAGCCGGGTGACAGTTTATCCATATCTGTCCGGAGACATTGATTACACCCCAGGAACGTCCAGATTTTGTATTATCTAGGGGGACATATGAGTTGTGCCATCGGAGGTCGTCGGCTGTAAGCCATCATCTCCTTTATCTTTCTGAATTCAGACACAATCGCTTCGGTGGCGTTTGAAACCGATATTGTGTTGGTGCATCTTACTGGCGCCGTAATATTGCAGTTTCCTATTGACGAGGAGGCTGTTGCTGCTCTGGCAGTTGAGTTGCTGCTTTATGTATATATGTATGTATGTATGTATATGTATGTATGTATTGTGTATGTAGGCCTATGTCTGGCTGTATGAATAGCTTACACTGTGAGAGGCGCCTTATAAGTTACTAGATATGATACGATACGATGTATATATGTACTCGTATGTATGTAGGTGTGTATATACTATGTCTGTCTGTCTGACTGTATGTATGTATGTACTCATATGTATGTATGTATGTATGTAGATATGTATATATGTATGTATGTATGTGTGACATTGTGTGTATTTATGTGTGTATGAATGTGTGTATGTATGTATGTGTGTATGTATGTATGTCTGGCTGACTGCATGTATGTATGTATGTATGTATGTATGTATGTATGTATGTATGTATGTATGTATGTATGTATGTATGTATGTATGTATGTATGTATGTATGTATGTATGTATGTATGTATGTATGTATGGCTGTATGTATGTATGTATGGCTGTATGTATGTATGTATGTATGGCTGGCTGTATATATGTATGTATCTGTGTGTCTTTTTGTGCTGCTGTGAGAGTGTTGCTGCTATTTCAGTAGATTTGTTGTTTCTGAAAACCATGTTGATAGGCATCTGCTGGTGTTTGTCCAAGTCTTGCATTTTGCATTGTGACTGATTGCTTATGATGCGTGACTCTTTGCCATAGTGGCTGTGGTTTGAGTCTTGGTGTCTTGTGTGAAATTGGCAACTTTTTGTTGAGACAGGGAATGTTAAATGATTGATTTCTAAAACAGATGCTAAACAATAATTATATTATTCAGAACTGACCTTATCCTCACTGTCTTGCGGACTGATCTTCTGGATAATGACCTGATTATAGCTTGGTTTTGTTGTGCCATCACTTGGATCCTTGTACATTAGACACCGACACAATAGAAGTTATTAATTGCAATCAGTGTGTGAGGTTGGGATGTCATGACTCGATATCTTGAAGAGGTAACTGCAGTTGTAGCAGAACATGTGGATATTCTCTCAAAAGAACAACTTAGGCGCCATATAAATTAACTGAGCAACTTAACCCATACCTATGTACATTTACATGCAAACGTTAGGAAGAGATGCTCAGAAGTCGGTGCATTTGTCATGTTTGTACTTTAGCCTAGGATGCTGAGCAATCACAGGACATTGTTGTCAAAACATTTGCATCTGTTGCCTGCAATGTCTTTGTCGGCCTCTTTTTCCAGCATATGAAAACCGCTGAGCCAATATCCTTCAACATCAGAACGCCATCTTCAAAAACTGTTGTTGTTATAGATGAGCTCAAGAACGTAAGAACAGTTATAGCTCGTTGTCCAGAAACAGCTGCGTTTGTTTTATTTTGGATTATCTTTCAGCACACCAGACACTCAGTGTGCGGTGTTTGCCTTCGTCTGGAGTACTATGCCTCCATTGGCACTTCGCAGCAGCAGATTTCGACGTCGGTTACAACACACACACATACTGGAAGCTCTATATAACAGGCTTCATTATAATAGGCATATACTGATAAAATGTGTTATTGAAGGGCATGCATTCCTATCTTATGTTTTGCACGCTACATACATACATAATTACATATGTTTCTATGCACACATCTCACCACTGCAGCCATCTCACCATCCACCGTAGCCATCTCACTTCACCATAACCCACCTCACCATTCACCGGAGCCATCTCACCATCCACCGTAGCCATCTTAGCATCCATTGTACCATCTCATCATCCACCATAGATACATGCATTTGTGCATCATCCACTGTAACCATCTCACCACTGCAGCCATCTCACCATCCACTGCAGCCATCTCACCATCCACCACAGCCATCTCACCATCCACCACAGCCATCTCACCATTCACTGAAAGCCATCTCACCATTCACTGTAGCCATCTCACCATTCATCATAGCCATCTCACCATTCACCGTAGCCATCTCACATCACCATAGCCATCTCACCATTCACCGGATCCATCTCACCATCCATCATAGCCATCTTACGCTCCACCGTAGCCATCTCACTTCACCATAACCCACCTCACCATTCACCGGAGCCATCTCACCATCCACCGTAGCCATCTTAGCATCCATTGTACCATCTCATCATCCACCATAGCCATCTTACCATACAACGTAGTGGTGACACCATCCACCATAGCTATTTTAACATCCACCATAGCCATCTCATCATCCATCATAGCCATCTTACCATCCACCTGGCCATCTCAGCATTCACCGTAGCCATCTTACCATCCACTGTAGCCATCTCATCATCCACCATGGCCGTCTTACCATCCAGAATAGCCGTTTCACCATCCACCATAGCCATCTTACCATCCACCATAGCCATCTCACCATCCACCGCAGCCATCTTACCATCTACCATAGCCACCTCACCTTCCATCATAGCCATCTTACTATTCGCCATAGCCATCTCATCATCCACCGCAGCCATCTTACCGTCCACCATAGCCACCTCGCCATCCACCATAGCCACCATAGCAATCTTACCATCCACCACAGCCATCTAACCATCCACCACAGCATTTTACCATCCATAGTCGTCTCGCCATCCACTATAACCATCCACCTTAGCCGTCTCACCAGCTACTATATCCATCTTGCCATCCACCATAGCAATCTCACCATCCACCGCAACCATCGCACATCCACCATAGCCATCTCACCATCCACCATAGCCATTTCAACATTCACCTTAGCCATCTCACCATCCGTCGTAGCCATCTCACCATCCACCACAGTCATCTCACCATCCACCATAGCCATCTCATTGCTGTCTGCCTGTATGCCTACATAACCCTTTGGATCTTGACCTGGAACCGAATTTAATCGTACCTGCCTAGCAATATTGTTTTGACTGAGCGCCTGTGGATTAAGTTGGTTCCTGCGACTTTGCATTTCTGATACTGTAGAAATTTCGAGATTACTATTTAGGCCTACGATACATACATACATACATACATACATACATACATACATACATACATACATACATACATACATGCATACATACATACATACATACATACATACATACATACATACATACATACATACATACATACATACATACATGCATACATACATACATACACATGTAGGCTACATAATATGAACACAAAATTTACAAATCCATTTACTGAAACACTTGATACAGCACTCTAAGTGCCCCTTGAAATGATAAAATCGTCCTTCGAACGCAGTACTTGATATGCATATCCCTACGGCAGCATTACACCGAACTTCAATTACACCAGACTTGTAGACTTGTAGCTTTCGTCCGATTCGTTTTTTATACATGTGATCCGTTGATTGCCATAGCAGAACGCAGACCCAAGTGGGAGCATCGGGTTCCTCTTATGCCAGCCTAAACGTTTCTGCTGCAGTCTTACGAATGCCAGATAAATGCCAGTTGGTGTTTTTTGCATAGGGCTCAGTTCCCCGTGTTTGCACTTAGAGTAGGGTTATCATCGCTGCCAACCGGAACCTAGTTGGTT
>OY744617.1:27602678-27609637 GCA_963556255.1 Allolobophora icterica
AGGATTGAAGGAACGGCGTTGGTTCCCTTGCCTTGTTTGCAGATATAAGGCTGCGATTAAACAAAAATGCCCAGAGCGTACCGAATGAAGAAATATTTTTGTAGGGAGTTATTCAGGTGGAGAATTGTTTGGAAAACCTTTAAGTCTGTTCTTCATATACTGCTCGATAGTGTAGTGGTTAGTGTGATGGACTGTCAATCGACAGGCTGGGGGTTCAAATACTCGCCAGGGCAGAAGTTTGGTTCAATATTTCTGCTCCTGCCATGGCCAAGTCAGCTATAATGAGTACACTGACCATACACTGTCTGTGGGAAGATGAGACGGCGAGGGAGAGGACTGGCCACCGGCCCTCATATACCGAGGCCAAGAGAATGAAGTCGCTAACACTTCATACCCATGGCTGCCTCAGGGCTAGCTTAAGGGACTGCTCTTCTTTGTCTTGGTCTGTTCCAAATCTTCATCCATTTCTGCCTTGTACGTATCCGTGTTCTGTTTCCTCTGCTCTTCCTTCTCTTTATCCCTCTCTTTCTCCTCTTCTTGCTTTGTCCCACTTGCCATTGTAGCCTTCCTCGATCCTCTTCTTCCTCCTTTGTGTACTTCTATTCTTCCTCCATGTCCATTTCCTGTTTCTCCTATATCCTTTGTCCACATCATTCTCTTCCTCCTCATCTTGTTATTTCTCATCCTCTGCCTCCTCCTTCTCCTTCTCTTCCTCTTCTTACTCTTATCCTCCTCCTCCTCCTTGTAGTAATCTTCCTTCTCTCCCTTGATTTATTTTTCTCTCTAGACTTCTTCTCTTCGTCCTCCTCTTCCTTCTCCTCTTCCTCCTCCTCCTCTTGTTCCTTCTCAAGCTCCTCTTCTTCCTCCTTCTCCTCTTCCTCTTATCCTCCTCCTTTCAGTCATCTTCCTACTCTTACTTTATTTGTCCTTTTCTGTGGACTTCTCCTGTTCCTCTCTTCTTCCTCTACCTGTTTCTCCTCCCTCTCCTCGTCCTCTTGCCCCTTCTGTTCATCAGCATAATGACTGCCATCATCAAGTCTGATTACCTTGGCAACTGTCTTAAGCGTAGCAAAGATCCGACCATTACGGCTCCAATTCTGCCATTTAACATCTTCAGGTAAACTCGCTCTAACTAGCCCTCCCGGATTACCTGAACATCTCAGGCACGAACTCCTTTATAATAGCTAATATACAGAAATCCGTGTCTCAGGGTGTACATGGGTTTTACGACCATATGGTGTTCTTTAGTCATCTCTTTGGCGTACGTGTGAGCCAGCTGGTTCTCTTCTGTCTCACAGAAATCTCCAACAGAACTCAAACTTCGTGTAACATAATCCGACCTCTATTTCAGTTCAATTAAAATATCAGTGATATACTGTAATCCAAAACCTCTGTAGGACAACTGTATTATTCTGATAAGTTAAAGTGTATGATAAGCAACTCAGATCTGGAAGTGATCCGGAAATCCGGGATCATTAAGGCAGTCCATATAGGGAACAAAATTGTTCCAGCAGCCTTGTCAGCGTGTGCATGGGCATTAGTTGGAACCATGTGGGCTCTGTACGGGTTCCATATGGGAACAGGGGTCCTAAGGGGCTTCATGTGAGCATGCTTGCAGATCAGTCATATTTCGGTGCCAATCTCGTCATCCAAAATCTTCTCTAAAAAGAGGCGCTTAGAAGAAGAAGAGCAGTCCCGTAAGCTAGACCTGAGGCAGCCACTAGTATGAAGTGTTAGCGACTTCATTTTCTTAGCCTCGGCATATGAGGGCGGGTGGCCAGTCCTCTCCTTCGCCGTCTC
This sequence comes from Allolobophora icterica, assembly GCA_963556255.1. NCBI lineage: Eukaryota > Metazoa > Annelida > Clitellata > Crassiclitellata > Lumbricidae > Allolobophora > Allolobophora icterica. Next base: position 27,604,479 of record OY744617.1, read on the forward strand.
ATCTTCCCACCGACAGTGTACGTCATTATAGCTGAGTTGTCTAGAGTTAATTGATGAGGCGCTTAACAATGAACAAAATACACGTTTGCACAATCTATTATTATAATGGCTTGTGGTGCAAAGGTACAATTTTCCAACGGTGGTTGTGGCTTATTAGGAATCGACATGGAATTGAAAGCTAATTCCAGTGGAGTCAAATACTATAGGTTGTAAGACAGCAGAAGAATGACACAGGAACTCCGTGTTTGTTTCTATAGTACTGTTGTTCTGTCAGGCTTCCAGCTGCGTTGTGATCGGTCGATGTTCACTGTGGACCCAAACTCCGGCGAAACTGCTGTAGAATGGACATATCAGAAGGTGAATTATACGAAGACGTATTTTTAAGAACCAAGTAAGCTGTGGGGTTGATTCCGGTTTGTTTAGTTAATTGCCAACCGAGGACATTCGCGGATCGTTCCAGGCACGTTTACGTACGCAAGTAGGTTGCTCGGAAGAGAAAATTTATCTCTGGCGGACGCTCTGAAGTGAAGAAGTCCCGAGGGAAACGGTCATTAAGAATGCATAACCGCATAACAAGTTCTCGTCGCACTTCATGGAGCCATCATTTCCTCGGGTGTGGAACGGTGTGGACTGCTTCTTCAGCCTCGCTCTTTCCTGACTTCCGGTGTAGTCCTTCTCGAATGAAAATTTAACGAGACGCTGATGGGCGTCCGGCTGTAGTCGACCGCCTCTTGCTTTCTCCCGGCCGCTAATTGGCGGAAAAGTTGACACGAGTGTTGTGTGAGATGTGTTGATGTTACGACTGCCTTTGATTCGGTATACCAGTCCAACGGGAGTCGTATTCCATTGGTCTATATTCTGCCTTCAGAGGTTCACGTGTTGAACGCAAGTTCTGTCGGAGAGTTGCTCAAGGGAATATGTCCTTTTCAGTGGCACTGGGCTGATCTATTGGAACAGTAGTGAAAGCGGTTTTTGAGTTATCTACATGCGGTTAGAAATGACATATAGCAATGCCTTTCACAGCAATTTGTAAATTATGATTCTCTGATATTTATAACACATGTTATAATAATAATAATAATAATAATAATGATGATGATGATGATGATGATGATGATGATGATGATGATGATGATGATGATGATGATGATGATGATGATGATGATGATGATGATGATGATGATGATGATGATGATGATGATGATGATGATGATGATGATGATGATGATGATGATGATGATGATCATAATAATAATAATAATAATAATAATAATAATAATAATAATAATAATAACAATAATAATAATAATAATAATAATAATAATAATAATAATAATAATAATAATAATAATAATAATAATAATAATAATAATAATAATAATAATAATGAGACGATTTATATAGTGCCGTAGCACAGCCGAGACCGAAGAAAAGGGCGCTGTTCATGAGTTACAAAAGCAATGCTCATGTTATAATTTCAATGCACATGTTATAGTTGCAAATGCACATGTTATAAAATGACTTGCACCTTATAAATGTTACTTGTTATAAAAATCACTTGAGTGGCCGGTCCTTTCCCTTCCAGGTTATCTCCCAAGTAACAGTGTACAGTTGACGATGTACTTTGTACAGTTTAGTTCGTTAGTGCAGCTCAAATTGTTCAGAGGGGCATAGAACAGCGCATATATTGTGCTCGTTTGAAGAAAGATACAGCCGTACAATGAGAAGATCCATTAGACCATTGTTGGAGGATAGACGGTGTTCGTGAAAGACTGGCCAATGCAAATGCAAATGTAAAGCCTTTTCTAAGACCTTATTTCACCTTATTTCTTGATGACCTTGTCTTTCTTTCCAAAGATCTTTGGTTTTCCAAGTGGCTTTCCATAGCTTTAATTCTGTATCAATGCAGTAGTTAATTTATAACGGATTGCAATTATAAGCGCTTTATTTATATAGCGCCTCTTCAAGAAATCGCCTCATACATGTAGGTGCTCCCTACCTGACTACACAATACCACGATGAAACATGTTTTTGTATTGTATTGTATTGTATATGGGCATTTATAAAGCGCCTCTCGCGGTATATACCATTCAGAGGCGCTCCCAGTGCGCGAGACCCCGAGAGAAAAAGCAGGATTTAAGGTGAGAAAAGGAAGAAGCAACGTTACCAGAGAGAATGGTGGTGCGGACAGAAGGTTTGTAAGTTTGTAAGAATGTTTGTAAGTTTGCAGGTTACCCTCGCCCCAACTAGCTTGAAGGGCCAACCCGAGTTTGGCCCCAACTCAGATTGAAGAACGGTTTGATGACCCACCCATTGCCAGAGGGTCAACCGCCATCGAGTTATATTCATTTCATAATTTCCATTTCTGTTTCGTTGGGAAATGGTAGAACCAGTCGCTGGCACTAGTCGCTGAATCTCTAGCGGGCAACTGATGCAGCGTGACATGATCAGATACGATTTGTTCTCAGCATCTATGATCTGACGTGATCCAAACTGGCGTCATCTGATCTGACCCAGACTTTGTGGAGCCCATAATTATTGTGATTGGAATCTTGTTTTCTGCGGAATCTGGACCTCGAATCGAACCGGAACCATTCACTGCTCTAGCGGTCTTGATTCGAAAGAGATGAAGAACACTATTTCATAATTATGATCATGTGTATGTATGTATGTGTGCATGTATGTATGTGTGTATGTGTGTATGTATGATTTTATGTAAGTATATATGTATCTTTATATGTGTATGTTTGCATGTATATATGTATGTATATATGAATGTATGTATATATGCATGTATGTTTGTCTGTAGTTATGTATGTATGTATGTATGCACATATCTATGTATGCTTGTGTATATGTATGTATATATGTGTGTGTACATGTATGTATGTATGTGTTTATGCATTTTATGTATGTGTGTATGCATGTATGTGTGTGTCTGTGTGTATGCATGTGTGTATGCATGTGTGTGTCTATATGCATTTGCGTGTATGCATGTATGTATGCATGTATGTGTGTATGCAGCATGTATGTTTGTATATATGTGTGTATGCATGTGTGTATGCATGTGTGTATGCATGTGTGCATGCATCTATGTATGTTTCTGTGTATGTATATATTTGTGTGCTTTTGTATTAAATGTATGCACATGTGTATTTACATACAATTGTCGTGAATATCAATAAAGATTGATTGAATTGAATTGAATTGAATGGATGCACATGTGTATGTATCTATGTTTGTATGCATGTGTGCAGGTAATATGGACGTATGTGTATAAAAATAATGTGTTGTTGGATTGTTGGACATCGTGTTTGCCTTGCTTCGACTAAGAGCTCCTTAACCCTCGTTCCCTGCAGCCAGTTTCTATGGAAACTCATAATCACGTAACGTGTTCGTTTCAAAACACTTGATGCAATGGCGCCATTAAGTAGCTCTCAGAGGCTGGCTGTAGAACAGATTTAACCAAGTGCTCGTATGTTCGAAGGTGGCCCCTCGCCAATCTTTACATTGTTTTGGTTTGATAAGAATCTGGAGACAAAGTGGTGCTCGATTACATTGCTCAGGAAAAGTACTTACAGTGTATTATGTGTGCCTAGTAATACCGCTATGTTATGTGCATTACCTTGCCTTACTTACATTTTCTTACCTGTACCTTATTTTCTTTATGTACCTTATGCAATATATCTTGTTAATCTTACTTTATGATATCTGTTTCTTGTCCATTTCATGTACCTTACCTCATGTTACCTGTTCCTTGTCTACCTTATGTACCATACCTTTTGTACCTTACCTCATGTTATATGTTCCTTGTCTACCTTATGTACCATAATTTATGTACCTTACCTCATGTTATATGTTCCTTGTCTACCTTATGTACCATAATTTATGTACCTTACCTCATGTTATATGTTCCTTGTCTACCTTATGTACCATAATTTATGTACCTTACCTCACGTTACCTGTTCCTTGTCTACCTTATGTACCATACCTTTTGTACCTTACCTCATGTTACCTGTTCCTTGTCTGACTTATGTACCATACCTTTTGTATCTTACCTCATGTTACTGTGCCTTGTCTAATTTAAGTACCATACCTTATGTTCCTTACCTCATGTTACAAGCTCCTTGTCTATATTATGCTCCTGACCTCATGTTACCTGTTCCTTGTCTTTCTACCTTATGTACCATACCTTATGTACCTTACCTCATATTACCTGGTCCTTTTCTACCTTATGTACCATACCTGATCTCTGTCACCCTGTACTTGATACCACGGAGAGATCAGATACCTCTCAAGTCCGAAAAGGTCGGTCTAAAGACACCAGGAGAGGGTATCAGTTGGAAGGAAGTCCATCCCTGTGTCCGTAGTATAGGGATCGTGGCGGGATTGTTTCTGGAAAGGTCGTTGTTATCCTTGCGACGCGGGAGAGTTCCTTGTCTACATGGCAGCGTGGCGGAGGGAGGGGATGCTGTGGTCAGCCGCAGCAACAGCTCAGCGTGGCTGGAACAAAGGAATACGCAGCACCTCAATATACCTGGATTGTGTACCTTTGGACCGCCATGTGTGTGCGAGTCCATATTGCCAGACACTTTCAAGAGATTTGATATCGTCCTATCCTCAACTGTGTTTCCCTTCGTCCGTCTTTGTGTCTCTCTGCATCTCTGGCTGTCCGTCTTGTTCTGTGACGACGTGTCTGTCTCACTCCGAGGGTTTGAACACGCGCGCTCAGCGCAACGCACACGCACTCCTCGTGTTTGGAAGTGTTTATATCCTGCTTATGTTTATTCATAGACCTGTTTAATTGGAATAACATTTGTTCTTTCTCTCGTCTAATCATGGCTGAGTCAGATCTCTCTGTCTTCCCATCCTCCTCCTTCTATTTCTCCTCCTCCTGCTTTCCTCCCCTCATCCGCCTCGTGCCATCCTCCTCTTTCTTATGCTCCTCCTCTTCCTCCTCCTCCTTGTACTCCTGCTCCTATTCCCCTCATCCTTTTCCTCCTTCTCATCCGCCTTTTCCCATCATCCTTATACTCCTCTTCCTCCTTCTATTCCTCTTCCTACTCCTTTTCCTCCCCGTCCCATCCTCCTTGTACTCCTTCTCCTTCTGTCTCTCGCCTCATCGTCCTTGAACTCCTCCTCTTTTCCTCCCCCTCCTT
>OY744617.1:27609837-27664837 GCA_963556255.1 Allolobophora icterica
TTCCTCCTAATATCTTCCTCCTGCTTCTCGTCCTCTGTCTCTGTCTCTCTGTCTCTCTGTCTCTGTCTCTCTGTGTCTCTCTGTCTCTGTCTCTATGTCTCTCTGTCTCTCTGTCTCTGTCTATGTTTCTGTCTCTGTCTCTGTTTCTGTCTCTGTCTGTCTGTCTGTCTGTCTGTCTGTCTGTCTGTCTGTCTGTCTGTCTGTCTGTCTGTCTCTCTCTCTCTCTCTGAATTCTCTGCCTCCTTTTTCTTCCTCATTCTCTTCCCTCTCCCAATCCACCTCTCCCTCTCCTTCAACTCATCACTCCACCTTCGCCTTATAATCTCCTCCTCCTGTCTTCTCCCTCCTTCCGCTTCCTCCTCCTATCTTCCTCCCGCACTTCATTCTCCTCCTCTCTTCCTCCTACTTGTACTACCCCCTCCCGTGGCCGTGGGCTGTTTACATAATCCTAGGCACATCTTACTCGGCTTCTGTTCCCGCTGCAACTGCCTCTACCCCTACAAAGCCCGTAATAATCGTGCCAGATGCGTAGAGCCGAACTAGATGCCTCGCTGCTGCTGCTGCTGCTGCTGCTGCTGCTGCTGCTGCTGCTGCTGCTGCTGCTGCTGCTGCTGCTGCGCGTGCACTGTTCCTGATTAAAATTTCTCTCCGAAGCATCTGTGATGAATCGAAGAACTTGAGTTTCGTCGGATTTTTTTTCTTGCAGAGTGAGTCAAACGGTGCTGTTATTTATGTCCTGTGGGACCAGTTACCTCCGATCCGGATCTCTAAAGTCGTTATCTGCGCCTCAAATGGATTTAGATCTCGTCTGAGAGATGTCGATTGGTGACCAATGCCAACGGATTTTGACGTCTTTAAAGTAAGGACTGTTCATCCAATCTATAATATAACATGCTATAGTGTGGTAATGTGGTATGGTATGACATAGTATAGTATAGTATAGTATAGTATAGTATAGTATAGTATAGTATAGTATAGTATAGTATAGTATAGTATAGTATAGTATAGTATAGTATAGTATAGTATAGTAGTATAGTATAGTATAGTATAGTATAGTATAGTATAGTAATTAGCATAGTATAGTATAATATAGTATAGTATAGCATAGTATAGTGTAGCATAGTATGGTGTGGTATAGTATGGGGTAATGTAGCATAGTAACTGTAGGTGTGGTAACGGTAGGTATGGTAGCTATGGGCATAGTAACTGTAGGTATGGTGACTAGGTATGGCAACTGTAGGCATGGTAACTGTAGATATGGTAACTGTAGGTATGGTAACTAGGTATTTCAGCAGTAGGCATGGTAACTGTAGGTATGGTAACTGTAGGTATGGTAACTGCAAGCATGGTAACTGTAGGCATGGTAACTGTAGATATGGTAACTGTAGGTATGGTAACTAGGTATTTCAGCAGTAGGCATGGTAACTGTAGATATGGTGACTGTAGGTATGGTAACTAGGTATTTCAGCAGTAGGCATGGTAACTGTAGGTATGGTAACTGTAGGTATGGTAGGCGCAAGCATGGTAACTGTAGGCATGGTAACTGTAGATATGGTAACTGTAGGTATTGGTAACTAGGTATTTCAGCAGTAGGCATGGTAACTGTAGATATGGTAACTGTAGGTATGGTAACTAGGTATTTCAGCAGTAGGCATTATTATTATTATTATTATTAATGAGCTTTTATATAGCGCCCCTTCAAGGTTATCTACTCAGGAGCGCTCCTAGTCCAACCACAGCTAAAGAGAGTAGTTTTTAAGTTTGCAAGAAACAAGGTAGAGTGAGTCATAGGGACCAGGCGAAGTGCAACAGGAAGGCCATGGTAACTGTAGGCATGGTAACTGTAGGTGTGGTAGCAATGCCATCATCATTCTAATCTAATCTAATGACTTCTATAGCGCCGCTGCCATAATATCCAAGACATCAGTCGGTTAGGTGCTTCGAGTAAAATCACGATTAAAAATCACAATCGACTGGAGAATCCGAGTAGTAATCGGATAATCGGATGAAACCAGAAGCAGGCTATAGGGTGGGCAGCCTGCCTCATTTGTCAACGCTTGAGATGGGCACCGCCTGATTTAGGCATTGGCAGAATTTGTCAGACGATTTTAGATAGGTATGGCTGCATCAAAAGAAAGATGATCAGCGTCGCCCTCCTCCTTTATCCAGCCTCGCGACTGGCACCGCCCAAGTAAGGCAATAGCTGAATTCACAATAGCTATACGGGGTATACGGTGTCTGTATCGGTGTTGTATAGTGTGGTATGGTATGGTATAGCATAGTACGGTGTGTTGTGTTAAGGCACTGGTATGAAGTCTCGGTTAAGATCGAGGCTGTTGGCATTCATAAGGGGTCAATGTGTGGCTCTCCACTGTCGCTGATTGTTTTTCTAAGGAATGCTTTTCTCTCACAGTCGCATTCTATGCCGTGTTTGTTTCTGCAGTTGTTCGCTCTGTTTATTTAAAAGTAAACCTGCTTCTGAATTTATCCGATGACATGTGCACCGTAAACTCGGCATAAGGCGGACTGAGAAGTTATTATAATTACTATCATTATTATTAGTAGGCCCTAGTATATGAGCAGTAGTGGTTGTAGATATAGTGGTAACTGTGGTGGTAGCAGTAGTGGTAGAAGTGGTATTAGTAGACTAGTAATGGTGATTGGAAGTGAAATAAAATTCCAATGGCAGTTTCATATGTTGTGACATTTTGACATAATTAAAGTGCAGGTAAATAAGTAAATCAGTCAGTCAGTCACTCAGTCAGTCACTCAGTAATTAGCATTTTGCAAGACATGCTAACATTTTACAAAATAAACAATTGCTGTAAAATGTTGCGCTCGCTTTATAAGGAAACCCCAGCTACTAGTATCTACTATTTGCGCTTCGGATGCTCGCTTCCCGATGGTAAACTGTTCGAAGAACGGCGAGTTCAATGGTAGCCGGTGATGCCACGCTTACATATTTGAAGTATTTGTTGCCAAGACAAGACTGCATCCGTGATTTTCGTGGCAACAGATGTTGTGTTGCTGGAATCTTTATCGTCCAGTTCTGACGGCTCGCGATAGTAACACATGGAAATTCTGGACAGTTCGTTTTTAGTTGTTACCAAAAACATGGCTGCTGCCATGTACTGTCTTATGACTGTTTGAGTGCACTTTTGAACGATGGAAGGAGAGCAGTATCAAATGCAATTGTATAGTTTACTATAGTATTATATTGTATTGTATTGTATAGTATAGTATTGTATTGCATTGTATTGTATTGTATTGTATTGTATTGTATTGTATTGTGTCGATTTGGCGTTACATGGGCGTCGCAGGAATTTTTTTAGGGGGGAGAAAATTTTTTAGGGGCAAGACATTTTTAAGGTGAGGGCAAAATGACGTTTTTGCAGAGAAAGAAAATTTGCATAGAAAAAATTAAAGGTAAATAATGACCAAGGACTTTACCTAAATAATTAAGTGTTTTTTCGCATTGAAAATCGTTTTGGGACTGCTGTAATAATCATAACAATCAAAAGATTTTTTTAAATAAAATATTTGCAAAATCCAGGGGGCGCAAAAGCGGCCCCTTGCGCCTCCCTCCGGACGCCCATGGACAGGGTCGAGGCTATACAATCGCTATAGAAAAACCTGTACATTTACACATTTTACGTTTGCACTTTCACCTGTTCCGTTAGTCATGAAGGCTTGGCATTATAATTGGTGGTCCATTTGCCAACGGTTGCATCAACGCCTGGTACATTTCACACGTACAGCTGGCCTAACGGCTTAGCGCTGGTTTGGCTGATTAAACGGACTGATTAGGTTTCAAAGAATGCAAACGCCTAATTATTAGAAAGCCGGTCGAAGCGGAAGGGATGAGCTGTTGGGACTTTAACTCTTTGGACTCCGACGCCACTGATGGGCTGATGCCTTGGACGGATAGGGTTAAATGATTCTGGGCTGGAAACTAGGAAACTGTAGGTGTTGTGGGTGGGTGTACACGGATGGATAGATGGATGGATGGGTGGATGGATGGATGGATGAATAAAATAGACGGTAGAGTAAATGAATGGATAAACTGATGATGGAATGGATGGGTGAGTTGGTGGATGGATGAATAAATAGGTGGAAAATGAATTGATATAATGGATGGATAAAATGAATTGATGGATGTATGTACGGACGAATGGATGGATTTACGGATGGATAGATGGATAAATGGGATAAATGGATTGTTAAAATGGATGGATAAAATGGATTGATTGATTGATGGATGGATGGATGGATGGATGGATGGATGGATGGATGGATGGATGGATGGATGGATGGATGGATGGATGGATGGATAGATGGATAAATGGGATAAATGGATTGTTAAAATGGATGGATAAAATGGATTGATTGATTGATGGATGGATGGATGGATGGATGGATGGATGGATGGACGGACGGATGGATGGATGGATGGATGGATGGACGGTGGCATCAGGTGAAGGGTGAAGATATTGTATGGTTGCTTTTCAATTGAGTCGATGGCCTTGTTGAATTAACCCATTTGGGCAAGCATGAAATTTAATGGTCGGATGCCATTCAGTTGGGTCATCTTGGCCAGTGGTCATTCCATCAGTTTTCTTTGTCCAGGAACATGTCAAAAGCAGGCCGTCCGCGGCCAGTGAGCGTTATCAGGGCACGGGCAGACGTCCAGTGATCTTGCCCTTTATTCATCTCCGTGGGGTTGTTCCTCATGTCTCGTCCGCTGCCTGCCTCCATTCACCCAAATGAAATTTGAATAGCCGTCCATCTCCCATGACTAATCCAGCGTCTGTAATAGGACAGCTACAGAACATGACCCCCCCCCCACCCAATGACCCCCCCCCCCCACTCGAGGGCCCCATGTCTAACACGACACAATACAATACAACTGTATTTAATATTGCCCTCCTTCTGAAGTCTTAAAGTGCACACACGACCAGACTATACGACAGAACATCGATGGCGCTGAGCAATTGTGAGTGAAGGACTTGTTCAAGGTCCCTACACAATAACTGCCTCGGAGAAGGCTCGAACCCTTACTCTCCGCTTTACAGGCCGAGCAGTCTAACCAGTGTGGGAATTGTAAAATAAATAGACTGGGAGAGGGTTGAACATTTTATCCGTATTTTGCAAACTGATGTCAACGAAATTTGAAAGCAGCTGATTTCAATGCTAGCAGTTTTGCAAGTCAGACTCGAATCAAAATCAAATCCTTTGTTGAGAAAATTCACAGCTGCATATGTGATACAAAATGGAAATTTCTTCTCTTTGTCAAATAATACTAAATCACTCTAGCACAACTGAGGGGTTGCAAACGACCTTCGGGGTGTGTAGTGAAGACTTAACTGGGGGTCCTAAGAAAGACTAGGGGGTTGAACCCCGCCCCCGACAATTCCAACCCTGGCTCTACCCAATTGGCTGCCGTGCTATGAACCGTCTTTCAGTCTATGTAGAACTGCTGTTCAGATTGACTCTTAATGTTGAGGCGCAACGATGTTCTTTTCAAAGTACTTTGTGTAAAATTTTTGTTTTAAAGTTCTTGTTTGTGTCTTGACCCTTGTCTTTACGATATGATTTGTGTTCTTGTGTTCTGTGTTCGATGGTTGATAAAAGAAGAGGAAGAAGAGCAATTCCTTAAGCTAGTCCTGAGGGGTAGTCTTGAATACGAAGTGTTAGCGACCTTTTCTTAGCCTCGGCTTATGACTGAAGGCAACCGATCCTTTTCCTCCCTGTCTCCTCTTCCTGCCGACAGCTTAGAACCTTTTAAAACGGCTTGTTTATCAAATTCTATCTCGCCTGAGTAAAGGCATTCATTTGAAAATAATTTGAATTTTTCACTTTAAATGCCTTGCTATTAAATAACTAAAAAACATATATGTTTTCAAGTTCTGTGAGACCTTCTGGTGTAATTTTTAACAAGAGGCCTCCAAGCTTTATATAGCTTAGGGCTTCACGATCGTCAGGTCTAAATACGGCACTGACTGAAGAGAGAGTATATAAACGAAGACTTAGGAAGACTTGGACTTAACAAGAGAATAGCAGTGAATTTGATAAATGACCGAAGTGAATGAAGGTCATTTATTTGCGCCGTCTGCCGTCAAACGGCTGGCGTCAGAATTGAATATGATGATGATGATGATGATGATGATGATGATGATGATGATGATGATGATGATGATGATGATGATGATGATGATGATGATGATGATGATGATGATGATGATGATGATGATGATGATGATGATGATGATGATGATGATGATGATGATGATGATGATGATGATGATGATGATGATGATGATGATGATGATGATGATGATGATGATGATGATGATGATGATGATGATGATGATGATGATGATGATGATGATGATGATGATGATGATGATGATGATGATGATGATGATGATGATGATGATGATGATGATGATTATGATTATGATCGTGATGATGATGATGATGATGATCATGATGATGATCATGATGATGATCATGATGATTTTCATGACGATGTGAGATTGTTGTGATTTTATTTTGCACCTTTTACTGAAAGATCATTTAAATTCCTGAAGGTATTCCATGTATTCACAGTTTCGTGAATAGTATTGGACGTGTGCTGCAGATTGACTTAACCTTCTGATTTGCTCTACAAATTAGGCGCTAAAAAAATTCGTTTACCTCCTTGCCTGCAGCAGTAGCGACCAAGCTGGTACCCTGAGTCAGAGAAGGAGAACCAAGCACAAGACCCTCTTGCCAGAGCTTTGCTTTTAAACTAACACTCCAGAAGTAATTTAGATTAGGCTAGGCATGCACTACTATGTAGAAGTTCATGGGCTAGGTTTGCCATTACCCCACGAGGATAGTTAGATTCTACGTGTGGGGTAGCGAGGAAGGGATGGGGAGGGAGGCAAAGAGAGAGGGAGATTTGGAGGAGGTAGGGTGTCTTGTAAACAATGGGATTACTACCGTCTGCGGGGGTTCGTGGAGGTGTGATTCAGCGGGGTGTCGTGATTGATAAGAGCGTGTGCTGCAGCGCGAACATTTCCTTCTATAACCATTTCGTCCAAGGGTTCGGTCACTGCTTTGGAATTTCCATGCAGGCCTATCGGATGTCTTGTCTTGTTTATCGGTCCTTCCAGTTGGCCTGGGCGTGTGGAGTGTGTGTGGAAAAGGTGTGGAAGAGATGAGGGAAGTGCCCAAGAGATTCCAGATGTTACTGGAGATTCGTCTATAAACAGTCCAGTTAGCATCCCACTGGAGATGTCTATTGGGTCAAGTGTTGCTGCTAAATATATCCCCCGTGTAGTCACCGCTGATCGCCAGTCATAAGCCTCGCTTTTGTTATATGAAGCCTTCAATCTGAAGCCTTTTCCAGATGAGGCTTTTTCCTTTCTGAAGCCTGTGTCGATATGAAGCGTCTTTCAATCTAAAGCCTCTTTCAAACTGAAGCCTCTTTCAGTCTGAAGCCTCTTTCAGTCTTCAATCTGAAGCCTCTTTAAGCCTAAAGCATCTTTCAATCTGAAGCCTCTTTTAATCTGAAGCCTCTTTCAGCCTAAAGCCTCTTTCAATTTTCAATCTGAAGCCTCTTTCAGCCTAAATCATCTTTCAATCTGAAGCCTCTGTTAATCTGAAGCTTCTGCCAGCCTAAAGCCTCTTTCAATCTGAAGCCTCTGTTAATCTGAAGCCTCTTTCAGCCTAAAGCCTGTTTTTATCTTAAGCGTCTTTTAATCTGAAGCCTCTTTCAGCCTAAAGCCTCTTTCAGTTTGAAGCCTCTTTCAGTCTGAAGCCTCATACTTTCTTAAGCCTTTTGATCCAAATCTGAAGCTTTTTGACACTACAGCCTTTGATCAAAAGCCTTTCAATCTGAAGCTTTTGCTATAAGGCCATTTGGTGCCAAGCCCTTTTTGGCTGAGAGCTTTTATTAAATCTTTCAATCTAACGGGTCTGACTTTAATATTTCTGTAGCTTGCCGTAAATCAACAATGAAGTTGTGATATTATGATGCAAGCTGTAAAAATTTGCTAAGTCGTACCCTGGTGAACTTCCGAGCATTTTGAAGTCAGAGAGTAGAAGAGTGCCCGATAATTAGATTACTATGAAAATACAGACTATAGCCCTCTGAAGACACAAACTTAATCCTATGAAGATACAATCTATATCTCTATGAAGGTACAAAGTAAATATCCACAATAATTTGGTCTATAGCCCTCTTAAGATACAAACTATATCCTTACTAAGAAACAGTCTAGAGCCCTATGAAAACAAAAATTAGAGTCTATTTAGATAAAAACTATATCCCTATGAAGATACAGACTAGCCTCATGAAGACGCAGACTAAATCCTATGAAGATACAGTATATATCTCTATGAAGATACAAAGTAGATGCCCACGAAGATTCGGACTATGGTCCTATGAAGATACAAACTATAGCCCTACGAAGATACAGACTAAACCATATGAAAACACAAACTAGATCCTATGAAGCTACAGATTACAGTCTATATCCCAATGAAGATACAGACTACATGCCTGTGAAGATTCGGACTATATCTCTAAGAAGATACAGTCTGATGATGGCCACGTACTGCAGGCTAGTTGTGATGTATTAAATTGTTTTGAGCCTCCGCGATCTTTTCTAATTAATAGAGAGTGACAAATTGAAAGACATCTACGCCTTCAGCTGATGAGCATTGGTGGATGAGCCGTCGTTCTCTCTTGTATTAGGGTTAGGGTTAGAGTTAGGTAGTAAAGGACGCTAGAAATCATCTCTGCTTCTGTTTTACAAGATGTCCGGTTTGATATTTTCTGTTGGCAAGCGATGATTGATTCACGATAAGCGGTTTCCAGTTTCAGACTAAGGTGTGACAGATTTGATAATTTAAAGTGGGTCGCTTTGCAGCAGGCCGGATGGCATGTTGACTTGCTGGATGGCTGACTAACTGGCCGATTGACTGACTGACTAACTGGCTGGGTGAATCAATGAGTGAATGGCTGGCTGACTGATTGACTGAATGAATGAATGGCTCACTGATTGATTAATTGATTGATTTATTTATTTATTGACTGATTAATTGACTGACTGACTGACTGACTGACTGACTGACTGACTGACTGACTGACTGACTGACTGACTGACTGACTGACTGACTGACTGACTGACTGACTGACTGACTGACTGACTGACTGACTGACTGACTGATTAATTGACTGAATGACTGAATGACTGAATGACTGAATGACTGACTGATTGACTGACTGACTGACTGACTGACTGACTGACTGACTGATTGACTGATTGCCTGAATGAATGACTGATTGATTGACTGACTGACTGACTGACTGACTGACTGACTGACTGACTGACTGACTGACTGACTGACTGACTGACTGACTGACTGACTGACTGACTGACTGACTGACTGACTGACTGACTTACTGATTAATTGACTGATTAATTGACTGAATGACTGAATGACTGAATGACTGACTGACTGAATGACTGACTGATTGACTGACTGACTGACTGACTGACTGACTGACTGATTGACTGATTGCCTGAATGAATGACTGATTGATTGACTGAATGATTGATTGATTGACTGAATGACTCACTGATTGATTGACTAAATGACTGACTGATTGACTGAATGATTGACTGAATGATTGACTGAATGATTGACTGATTGACTGAATGATTGACTGAATGATTGACTGATTGACTGAATGATTGACTGATTGATTGACTGACTGACTGAATGCTGACTGAGTCACTGACTGGCTGGCTGGCTGGCTGGCTGGCTGGCTTGCTTCAATGAGTGAATGAATGGCGGACTTTGATCTGTTTGAATTGAGACGAGACATCAACGGGAACTGCCGGCAGCGAAGTTCATTCACTGAAGAATGGTTTCTATTAAGGAACGCTTGCAATATACGCAGTCGTTCTGTGGTCTCTGGCGTTTTGCTTCTTTATAGCTGCTTTCCGGAGAAAAAAACAGACGCAGGCACACACAGACACACACACACACATACGCATACCCACGCATACACACATACAAATACACATATACACACAGACACACACCCGCACTCACATACACACACAGACACACGCACATACATACATACATGCACATATGTACGCACACCCACACATGCATACACACACAGTCACAGACACATACACACACACAGTACGTCTTCTGTCGTCGTCATTCTATTTGTGTGCCACAGTGTGTGTGTTTATCCACGGTTGCATGGTTCCTGAGTCCAGGATGTGCCCCGGGTCGGCGCTAGAGAGCTCCGTCACCTTGCCCGTGGCACCGAGTCCGGTACGTTCGGTCGATCTCGATCTATTACCGATCAACGGTTCTCGATCATCTAAATCTAATATTGAAGATTGAAGTGCGTGTCTTGGATGCTGGCTTCCGGCTGCCGCTGCTACTGCTGCTGCTGCTGCTGCGTAGGCCGAGGTAAACACTGTTCCCGTTCAGTCCTTTTCCTGTACAATTGCTTTTCATCAGCTTCTCTACCTTTTATGCTAAGGTATCATTATTATTATAGTATGTATTAGGCCTATTATTATTATTATATCCCTGGTTAGTTTGCTCTTCGAGTAGCACTACATTAAATTTCCAATTATAACCTAAAAAATTTAAAATATTATTATAATTCCTATTGTAATTGCTACTACTAAAATTGTAGTCTGACATCTATAAAGCGTCACTTCAAGAAAAAACATCCCGACCCAAAACATTGAAATTACTGTCGAATATACTTATTATTGCTCTATGTTAGTTTTTAAGCTTATTAAGCCAGAGGTCGATACGATCCCTATGCTTGGAATTCGAAACATGCTCCGGCAGAATTAAAATGTCGATAGGGTAACCCTAGTCAAGTTCTGGCTGAGAGAAAGTGCAAAGGCATTGTGGGATATTTATTTGACTGTCTCATTGCACAAACAGTAGACAGACAGGTAGTTAGTTAATGGTTACTGTTTAACATCGCTATGTCAAAACAAAGACGATTAGCGTCACCGTCCACCTTCATCTATGCCTGGGACTGGCACCTCCCGGAAACGAAAGTGGCGGAGTTTAAGTAGTATTTAGTGTATTTCCGGAAACCAGTGTAAATTACACGCAAGCCACAAAACAAAAATAAGTCAAATGTGCAAGAATCGTCTGCTATAAGAAAGATTCCGACATTTTCCAGTTTCTAAAGTTTCATTAATTTAACGAAATTCGTTGCCGATAAAAGCGACGTTTTATGTTTTCGGATCACGAAAGAGAGTCTTCTCGGACGAAGTAAGTGGACCAGCAAGCCTCCATTAATGTATTATTTTATCGATCGCCCGGAAGTCTTCAATTAAGATGAAACATTGTCACCTGCTGACCTGTATACTAGCGAAGCGGGCGTCGTCAGCCACTTCCAATTACGACGAGTGTTCTTGGGTGACCGCCTAGTCCGGCGTGGTAGGAAATCGGTTCCAGGGCGAAAACGGTTCCGTCTGGCCCACTTTTGGCACAACCTCGGCGAATTTTAAACGCCTTGTTGCGTTTTTATCAACATTTGATACGAAAAAAAATGTTGTGAGTGGAGAAAAGAGAATAAAACAGTTGACGAAGCAGACTACAATTAAATGGACACAGTTAAGACAAAAATGATTTTGGCGATCGAAGTCGGGAACGGTAGCCGATTGGTTAGTGTGCACGGCGTGTAAAGCGAAGAGTACGGGTTCGATCCTCCTCCTCTCTGGGTCATTGTGTAGGGGTCTTGAGCAAGTCCTTCATGCGCAACTGCTCAGCATCATTGACGATCTGTCGTATGTGTTTCACCGTGGCTGGACTGGGAGCACCTCTGAGTAGGATTCTTGAAGAGGCGCTATATAAATTATCAAAATGAATGAATGAATAAACTTAACGTTCTCTCGTGTGTATGCTTTAGAACTTTGGAAGGAGGGCAATATTATCAAATACAGCTGTATTGTATATTGTATTGCGCTGCATGGCAAACTGTATGAACCGAGCTGTTCTATTCTTAGTGAAAAATTTCCGGGTCACGTGAACCAGTCACAATATTTGTTGGAGATGTTTTCTCGCGTACGCTGTTTGGCTTCACCACAGCCACATCCGTTGCTCTGTGTGTGCGCAGGGTCTGCTCTCATCCGGGTCTGTTGGTCTGTGTATACGGTTGGTCTACTCTGGTCTCCGGGTCTATTGAAATGAGATGTTTACATTACTGTGGAAGGAAGTCGGATCGATCCATCCGCGGTCGCGAATGCTTGATTACCAGATGGCGCTTTGGCGGAGTGACGACATTGTCGAGCGGTGGACAAGTGTCAACACCTTACCTTCGTCGTTTGCCTCGGGGTCCATTGGTGCCCCAACCCACGATGGGGTTCCCAATGACCGTGCGTCTACACTGGCAGCTGCTGGTTCCTTTAAACAACGGTCTTAGGGACAAACTGTATCTGCCTGCATGATGCCTGTATGCATGGCCATGCATATGCATGCGTGTGACACCGTGTGTGTATGTATGGATGTATGTGTGTATGTATGTCTGTATGTATGTATGTATGTGTGTATGTATGTATGTATGTATGTATGTATGTATGTATGTGTATGTATGTATGTATGTATGTATGTATGTATGTATGTATGTATGTATGTATGTATGTATGTGTGTATGTATGTGTGTATGGACATATGCATGTTTGTATGTATGTATGTATGCATGGGTGCTTGTACATATGTGTATGTATGCATGTATATGTTTCATGGTGTTATGCAGTAACTCTGTATTTATGTATGTATACATGTATGCTTGTGTGTACGTGCATACTGTATATATGTATGAATGTATGCTTATACATATCTGTATGTGTGTATGCATGTATAATTGTATATACATGTATCATGGTGTTATATAGCAACTTTGTATGTATGCTTGTATGTATGTGTATGTATGTATGCTTGTATATGCAAATTATACATGTATCATGACATTTATATAACGCCTTTTAGAGGTGCAGAGACCCTATATAACCTGAGTGGCTGTGTGCTGTGATTGGCATCATTCTGTCATTCTTTGACAAACCAATCTTTCTATTGTTTGCCTCTGATGCCAACATGAGATGCGATCTTTTTTATTTCTGTTTGGTCGCAGCATCGTCTTCGAGGCTCTGTTCGCCATAACTCAGAAGTATTATTTATCCACTGGGAACTTGTATAGCCTCTGAGTAGAGACCTCGAAGGGACGCTATATAAACTCTGTTTGATTGATTGATTGATTGATTGATTGATTGATTGATTGATTGATTGATTGATTGATTGATTGATTGATTGATTGATTGATTGATTGATTGATTGATTGATTGATTGATTGATTGATTGATTGATTGATTGATTGATTGATTGATTGATTGATTGATTGATTGATTGATTGATTGATTGATTGATTGATTGATTGATTGATTGATTGATTGATTGATTGATTGATTGATTGATTGATTGATTGATTGATTGATTGATTGATTGATTGATTGATTGATTGATTGATTGATTGATTGATTGATTGATTGATTGATTGATTGATTGATTGATTGATTGATTGATAGTGCCGGTGTTTAATGCACAAGGTATCGAGTGATGGCGCTCCAAAGCCAGGCTGTAAGCAGGTCAACATTCACAAGAATGGCAATAGCAACGGTACTGAAGGCTATTTATGATCTTTGAAGAACTGGTTGTATAGTTTTTCCATTACTATTCTGAATGTATGTGACAATGTGGTGGTTTTCAGCCTTGACTATTGACCCAGAGGTCAGGGATTTGAATCCCCACCAGGGCAGAAGAAGAAGGAGTCCATTTAGCTGTCCCAAGAGCCAGTCATGTGTATGAGTGTTAGCGACTTCATTTGTGCTTAGCCTTGGCGTCTGTGGCAGGGCGGGTGGCCAGACCTCTGTCTCACCGCCTGATATTCCAACGACAGTGTACGGTCAGTGTGTTCATCATAGCTGAGTTGACTAGGTGGCGCAAGTGGAGCAGAAACCGGGAAACAATTCTCCCTCGGACCCCTGGTGGGGGATTTGAACCCTGGCTTGACCATGGACGATCCAGTAGGCTAACTGTGCAACTGTCGCGCATCGTCAGTTATAAAACGAGTGCTCTGTCGATTGGAGGATCCGACGGCAAGGGAGAGGACTGGCCAATATTACTAAAGTCACTAACACTTCAAATCTTTCAATCAAGATTAGTTTTCGATCAGGATTCGATTAGGGTTAAACACTTGAAAACTGTTCTTTTCCACCGGGTTGGGAACGCCTCACGGTAGTCACCTCGAGAGAGGCAGTGAGTGAATGAATGAAAGATTGAATGAATGAATGAATGAAGGATTGAATGAATGAAAGATTGAATGACTGAACGAATGAATGAATGAATGAACGACTGAAATGTTGAATGAATGAACGAATGAAATATTGAATGAATGAATGAATGAATGAATAAACGACTGAAATATTGAATGAATGAATGACCGAATGAAATATTGAATGAATGAACGAATGAAACATTGAATGAATGAATGAACGAATGAAATATTGAATGAATGAATGAATGAATGAATGAAATATTGAATGTATGAATGAATGAATGAATGAATGAAATATTGAATGAATGAACGAACGAATGAAATATTGAATGAATGAATGAACGAATGAAATATTGAATGAATGAATGAAACAATGAATGATTAAACAAATAAATGAACGAATGAATGATTGAATGAACGAATGGACTGCTATTTCTTCTTTTATTCTTTCTGTTTATTTGCTCTTTAGTGCTTCAGCTGAATAATCATAAAGACGGCTATTGTTGCTGACAGCCATTGTTGCTGGAGACAATAGCAGCAGTTGGCCTTGCCTCGGTTCGGCGCTGTTTAGACTGCTCTGACTGCTTAGGCACTTTGCCTAAATGACGCCATTATAGGCTATCCGTCGTCAGATCGGCCAGGGCACCTTATGACCTCCGAATCAGGCAGATCAATCATTTAGTCAAAACTTATAGCGTCAGCCGAGACGTCAGCTTTGTCAAATTGGAGCGAGAATGAAGAATGGCCGCTGAACGAAAAAGGACCCCAGGAGGCTGATCATCCATGTTCAGGACAGGCCTTTCGGGTCTACATTTCTTAATCTTATTGGCATATGGAATCCCCTTCTATCAGTTCTCCATTTACCATACTGAATCCTCCATTTCCCAATGTTCGTTTCAGCATAATAGTGAACCCTATTCCCAGTATTCCTTTTGCTACCCTTAATCCCCATTTCCCAATGTTCCTTTAACCAGATTGAATCTCCAATTCCCATTGTTCCTTTTACCAGACTCAATCCCCATTGTCCAGTGCTTCAAACCAAACTGGAATTACCATCTACCACTGTACCTTTCCCAGGATGACTGTACCTTTTCCCCAGGATGGCTCCCCCCGTTTCCCAGTGTTCTTTACACCTGACCGGAGCCTCTATGTACACCACCAGTTTCATGAGCCTGAATTGCTCATCGTTCGTTTTTCACCATCTTGGCTCCGCGACTCCCAGTAAGTTTTGTCATTCAAGTACCTCAGGTATCCTGGCACTTTCACCTGAATGACTCTTCCACTACCGAGCAGCTAGACCATTATCCGTTATCCACAAGCTTTTCCATCCTGTATTCTCCAGTTCTCCACCAATCTCGTGTTCCTGAAACCGTTACCACATCCCTCTTCCGTTCATTGCAATACTAGTCAACGCCAGCTGAATACGAGCAACGATGGAATTGAAATCTGGTTCCTATTGTTGCATTTGAGGAGGTAGGGGAGAGTAGAAGTATCTCCTCCCTCACTCCCTCCCTCATTTCCCCATTCCTCTGACGAATCCATTTCTGTTGGCCCTTCAGGTCAGCTATCTTCCTCGTATGTAGTTTATACCAGACCCCTCATGTACTTGAAGTCGGAGACGGAGATAGATTGCTCCCTCTTATCTGTTGACTCGGCTGCACTCTACAGGAAGTATGTGTTCCCCGTCGATCCCTTTAGCCTCGGGCTGTTTCGACGAGCGCTCCCAGATAAGATGTCAGTTTCGGGTGTCTGTTTTTGTCGGTGGCTCTGCGGTCGGTCTGCCATTAGAGTTGCACGGGGCCGAGTCATGATGGCTGGCGTTCGACTGCTGCCTCGGTTTAGTGAATTTGTTTCGAGCTGTTCAGTCATCCGTGACCATCTGCGGGCGTGTACGTTAACGACTCGTTCTTCCCGGTACAAATTATCAGCACGCGCGAGTAATGATGCGCGGAGAGTAGTCTACCTGGGGATGTTGATCGGTTGAACGTAGGGAGTGTTGTTTTTTTGCGTGGATTATGCACTAAGGTCTCGTCTGTATGCATGTATTATATGTATGTATGTTTGTTTGTTTGTTTGTCTGTCTGTCTGCCTTTCCGTGTGTCTGCCTGTGTTTCGGTGTGTCTTATATCTGGCTGTCTGTATGTCTGGCTGTCTGTGTGTCTGTCTGTCTAGCTGTCTGTGTGTCAGTATGTCTGTCTGTGTGTCTGTAAGTCGGTGTATCTGTATGTCGGTGTGCCTGTGTGTCTGTATGTGTGTGTCTCTGTCGATCTGTATGTATGTATGTGTGTATCTGTCTGGCTGCACATCTGCGTGTCAGTTTGTTCTCATTGTCTGTCTGTGTGTCTGTATGTTTGGCTGTCTGTGTGTATGTGTAGCTGTCTGTGTGTGTCAGTCTGTCTGTCTTTTTGTCTTTAATGCTTAGTTACAATTACAATATAAAAAATGCACAGCGTCTGCTTTACTGTTGGTGGCTTGTTGCTGTTGCACCTGCTACTGTTGTTGTTGTTGTTTTTACTGATGTTTCTGTTGCTGTGTCTTGTATTGTAGCATCTGCCATTGCTTCTAATTTTAATCTAATACCTAATTAATCGGATAATTTTTGCAGTAGTGTTGTAATTAAGCTGGAGTCATCAATTGATGCTGAACCACCTGTCCATGAGAGACCAGTCCACTGAGACAGTTAGGTGCCAGAGAAAAATAAGCACGCTCATACAGGTAGGGCTTAAGCATATGCCTTTGCCTTCGCGTTGCATCTGCTGTTGCATCTGCATTTCTTTTGCTGTTCCTCTGTGTTGCTTCTGGTGTTGCATCAGCATTTCTCTGGTGTTGCTTCCGCTTTGCATCTGCTGTTGCATCTGCTGTTGCATCTGCAGTTTTTTGCTGTTGCTTCGGCGTTGCTTCTGGTGTTGCATCAGCATTTCTCTGGTCTTGCTTCCGCGTTGCATCTGCTGTTGCATCTGCTGTTGCATCTGCAGTTTTTTGCTGTTGCCTCGGCATTGCTTCTGGTGTTGCATCAGCATTTTTTGCTGTTGGTTCTGCGTTGCATCTGCTGTTGCATCTGCAGTTCATTGCTGTTGCTTCTGCGTTGTACCTGCCGTTGCTTCTGCTGTTGTTGGTGCTGTTGCTGTTGTTATTGCGTTGATATAGATAGCCTGTTGTCCTGTGCTAAGAGTGACTGCTAACCATGCCCACATCTGCATCCAATTTAGAAGAGGATCTTGTTTATTGAGGCATTTCAGAAGTGCCCTGTTAAAGCTGCAATTAAAAGACCAGACAGCTTCAACAGATCTGTTAGGCAGCCATGTTTTATTAGGTCCCCAACAGATACAAGTAATATGTGTACTCAGTATGTATGCTTGTGTGTGTGCCTGTTATATATATACATATATATTATATATATGTATATATGTATATATATATATTAGTGTGGTCCAAAAAACATTTTTGTTTAAAGGTCAAAGTTAGAACCCACCATTGCAGTCCATCTATTGAAAAACTAATATGCTGAAAATTTCAACCAATTTAAACCATATTTAGGGGTTGCACAAGTCAACCAAAGTATGTTATGCATACTTCAAATCCACACGATGTATTGATGGCAAACAAACATCGGTTGCAAAAGCGTTACAATGTATTCATGCTTTCAGCAATTAAACTCTGTGATTAAATAGCATTTTGTGTTCGCAAACTGCAAGTTTTTACACCGAAAATAACGTCAGAAATGTTTCGATATGTCATCATTGAGTAGCAGTCGTTTCCATACTGCCAGCAATGTCTTCCTGTTCGGGTCAGGAAATTGATGGCGATGCGCATTAAAAACTAAAGGCAAATACTGTTTCATATGTCAGGATTGAGTTTTAATCCTGGATTAGCTCTATACACCTCTATCTGCTGTGTCGTTACTACTTCATGTGATTTAAGATAGGCCTAATCTTCATAATCATTCCAGCTTTTCATTGTAAACTGCAGAAATGAATCCTATGGTGCCAGGATATGAAAAATTGTACTGTATTGGTGGTGATAAAAGAACTGAGTGACCGTTTGTTAACATCAACAGATGTCAGCTTGGGAAGTGGGTGCTTCGATCCGTGCTGCTGACACAAATTGTCTACCATTCTTTCTTTCTGAGCAAACTCAATGATTGGATCGAAGAAGCCAGTCCAACTGTGACCTCACTCAGGTACCACAGATGTCTACGAAATGCTGTAGTGGAGGCCTGACGATTTTCTTGGTTTCTGTATTCAGCCAATTGTTGAAGAAAGCGAAGATCGTTTGCAGGAGCCGAGACAGGACAGGGAGCTTGAAACCATGCCTGGACGTACACATTACAGATAAATAGAAGGAAATTGAAGATACCCGTTTAATCGACTGGCTTCAGTTTGAATTAAGATCGAAACATCCGCATCTTGAATGAATATATTATTCTCGCCATCCAACGAGCCCGATGAAAAGTTCCAGGTGCTGTAAATTGAATTCCTCGAATTGGTGCTCCACCAAGAAAATGATTAGTACAAATTCAAGATCCACTGCTGTCTGAATTCAGAAGGCAAGTTATTTGACTGAGTTATGAAACTAAGCTGCAGGCCAATCATCAAAGAGATGACTATAAGGAGCACGCAATAGAACTTCTTGGTGTCCCGAAGATTAACTCAGGCACTGGAGAAGCTCAGGAATGTGCCGTATTCCGATGTCTTGATGACTGGAACCTGAGAACGAAGATTTAGGGGATGTGCTTTGACACCACAGCTAGCAATACTGCTCATGCATGCACTCTGATAGAAAATGGACCTGGTTGGAACTTAATCTAGCAGGTAGTCACCATGTGACTATCTGCTTGAGTTCGACGCCAGTGGTCACGTAAACGGCGATATATTAGAATATCTAGACCGTTGGAGGGAGCAATTTTCATGACACTGAATTCAGCAACGATTTTCATCACATGGTGACTACCTGCTAGATTAAGTTCCAACCAGATCCATTTTCTATCAGAGTGCATGCATGAGCAGTATTGCTAGCTGTGGTGTCAAAGCACATCCCCTAAATCTTCGTTCTCAGGTTCCAGTCATCAAGACATCGGAATACGGCACATTCCTGAGCTTCTCCAGTGCCTGAGTTAATCTTCGGGACACCAAGAAGTTCTATTCCAATACTAGACACAATAATGGGCAGCCAATCTACCTCCTCGCAGCCACTGATGTCGGGCAACAGCTTACCGTCCCAATGCACAATCTGGAGAATTTATTTTTCATCGTACTGGCGAGCTCTTCTCGATATAATCTTCTGGCTTGGCGAATAGAACTGCGACTCAAAGGCAAGCCTCGAACATCATGGCCTAGAGGTTGAGCAGTAGTAGCCAATATAGATGTGGTGCTTTCCTGTCTGATTTAGTTCCATCCAAGGCTACAGCTACCCGATTAATCACAAAGGGTCTCTTGCTTAGCTGTTTATAACATGGTTGTTCTTAATTCATCCTCTTGGATAGACTACCACAACCTGAGTCACTGTTTTCCTCAGACGTGTCCTTATCAATGCTGCTCGACTGCAGATCTACTGTGCTTGTTAGAACCTCCATATCGTTCTTTAATCTCTCATGCCGCTCTTCTGCAGCTTTCGCTTTAACAAGTTTCTTATCCATTTTAAGAATCAAGATTCTATCCTCTCCTGCCATATAACCCCTTCGACCTTCTCTCTGAGCAACTATAGGAAAGCCCAGTTAATAAAAGTAAACACTAATCACGTATAAGTAAATAAACAGTAAACGCGTGCAAGAAGAAATAACTTCAAATAAGTATACAGAATTTTGCAGATGCGTGCCCATCGGATAGCAGGGTGCGTGAAACTTTCAGTCACTTGTGCAACCCCTAAATATTCTCAAATTTAGATGAAATTGCACCTGAATTATTTTTTTATATAATGGACTAAATTGGCACCTTCTAATGTTAAGAAACTGAAATTTTATTTTTTCCCATGCAGTCGTGGACCACCCTAATATATATATTAATGAAAACACTTAATATAGCATCTTTTAAATTTATTATTATTATTATTATTATTATTATTATTAATATTATTATCGTTATTATTATTATTATTATTATTATTATTATTATTATTATTATTATTATTATTATTATTATTATTATTATTATTATTATTATTATTATTATTATTATTATTATTATTACTTATTATTATCATTTTTTGTCCCCGAGGTACATATGATCCCTCGGGAGTTCAAAAATTAGGGGGCATTGTTCTGGAATGGCTAGTCTTCATAGACGGTTTTATCGGTGCAGAAGGTGGTTATTATTATTGTTATTGTTATTGTTATTGTTATTCCTTTTTTTTGCCTGAGGTACTTCATTCCCTCAAGGTCTTAGAGATTAGATAAGTTATTTTTCTGGAACGGTTATCCCTCGTCCAAGTCAGCTTGGGCCGTAACCATCGAGCCGCTGGTTACAGCTGGTTATATTATTATTATTATTATTATTTTTTATCGCCCGAGGTAAATATAATCCCTCAGGCTCTTAGAAACTATCCGATAGCTTTGACGTTCTGGAGTTAACGGTCATCTTCACCGGTCCATTGTGTAAAAGTGCCTCGAAATGCAACGGCATTATTATTATTATTATTATTATTATTATTATTATTATTATTATTATTATTATTATTATTATGTTTAAAAAATTTTAAATATACAAAGTCCCACAGCAATGCGAATCTGGGCCGCGGTTAGTCAGTCGCCAGATGAAGAGCAGTTAGATGGGTCATTATCCGAAATGTTACAAATTTCGTCTCCGAAAAACAAAACAAAAAAATTTCCACAAAATTGGTTGCAACTGTTTTTTTTTTAGTAATGTACATAGTTAAATTTAACTAATTTGAAAGAAATCCACTATATTTTTAATCATAAGTTAAATTTTTTTCAGAAATTATAAAGTCAAAACTCCTATTTTTTCATTGAAATCCGCCCTTTTTGTGTAATCATATTTAATCACGGGAACCTGAAATATTCCTCTGGTGCTTATAAAATGGCAATTTCTTAAAAGTAGATGATGCCAGCATTAAGTAGGAGTACAATAGGCCTTTCCTTCACATAATATATTAGTCTGGTGTCAAGAAATTAAGACATTTTTCTTAATTATTTAAAAAAAAGAAATATAATTTTCAGCTGCAGAAAAAAATCTGTGCAGCATTAGCTATAACTGTATGTTATATGCATTAGATACAAGTTGAACAACATTTTAAGAGTTGATAGCAAATTCTAATTGCTTGCAATTTATTTTTATATCAAATAATTCTCAAACAATACATGTAATTCACTCTGAGCAATGCGTCATTACCATCCGAGACAAGATGCGACTGCCATGAGAAAATAGCAGAAATCTGATGAATACGGATGGTAATGATGAAAAACAACCGCGAATGGTAATGACAAAATGATGAAATTTATAACAGCCGTCAAACATTTTCACGTGAATTACTCCATCAGATAAGTAATTTCAATCAGTTCAACAAAAGCGACAAATAAAACAAGTTGTCAATGTTGTAATCTACCTAAACCAGGAAATACAACACTAGATGGTAATGAAGCAGAAATTTACTTTCTTGTAATTTGGAACACACAAACTTAAATTGAAAATAAAATATTAGGAATTTCAACACAAATCTGTGTGATTCCATTAATAGTTGACAATATCTCGTTCTTGATGTTTTTCTTTTAGTAAGTAAGCACGTTCTCTAAAAGTTATAGGCTTCCCAAAAATTGGGATGTCTATGATGCTTATTTCTATGGACAAGTTTAAATAGGTCAAAAAGAAATAAATATTATGAAAATGAGTCTAAATGTTTAATTATTGCATATGCTAGCTACTAATTAATCAAAATAATATACCTTTGTTACAGGTTGTAATGGAATAAATTTGCGTAAAAGCTTAATTTAATGCATTGTACACCGTCTCGGACATTGGATGGTAATGATATTTTGTATACATTTAGTAATTTTTTTCAAAATTTACAGAATCTAGCAGCTATAACAATGATGGGAAATGTTAATCTGCTCATTCTTTGAAGGATAGGCAAAAAAATTTGAAGAAATTATCGAAAAAATAAAAAAAAAACAGCACGGGACATCGATTCTGCACTTTTCGGATAATGACCCAGATATCTGGATGTTCGAAAGCCAAAGACAGATAGTGAGTTTTGAGGCGTTTCCTACAGCAGACAAAGAGTTCGGGCATCGCAGAAACATTTGTATATAGTCAGAGATTTAAAGCGAGCGATCGATCGCTCTCCTTGGTCGCTCGCCTAGCAAAGGTACCGCGAGCGATTTACCGCTCGCCTAGCCGAAGGCTTCTCACCGTCGGTGACAATCGGTCGTCGCTCGCTGAGTTTGAGTTAGACTCCAAGACGATAGACGAACCTGGAGCCAGACCATTATTTTATTTACCTAATTGAGATTACTGTAATTTACTTACGTTCGGCAGCGGTGATTGCGTGCCGTTACCTGTCCTAATTACTGCTGACTGATCACTTCAATATTGTCCGTCACACGTCATCTTACGTCAATGGTAGGTTTCTACTGAATGTTCATTCATTCATTCTGAGAATTTTTATAGCGCCTCTTCAAGAGACCTACTCAGAGAACGGAACTGAAGTGAGATAGGCCTACTAGATGAGTACTATATGCAGCGATATGAAAAATTACGAATACGATACACAAAATACGCTGTACACAAGAGCTCCCGAGGTCGACCGCGTATCGCTCGCCTACCCGATCCAGCGCGATCGATTTTCAACTCGCCTACTATTTTCAAATCAGACGCACTGATTATAATAGTCAGTTCCATTCCTCGAGGACAGCAACATGGAATGCACAAGCGCACACGACGGAGCTCAACCAATGTGACCCATACCCGAAGAAGTGAATGCTCCTCTTTGAAACACTGCGCTTGCTAGTCGAAGTAATATTAAAGTTGTTGTAGTTAAGTAAAGTAAGTATATTCTATATTTTAACCAGTTGACAAAACGCACTCTGGTGTACATTACATGCAAATTAGCAGTTCCAAGTTACAGTTCCGGTTTAATTCAAATACAACATCCTAACCAAGAAAGTCTTTCTCATTAAGCTCATTAAGTTGTTTAAGAAAACGAAGTTCATGTGAGCATATGATGTTCAACTAACTGAAGATGTCACCATTATCCATTTACATCATCCATTTTCTACACTCTACCCGTACATATATGAAACTTCTATCTGTTGTGTAGGAATAGGGACTACTTTCTCTACGCTTAACGAGGCAGATAATTTCATGACAGTCATCTGAAGTTCTGAAGTTTTCATTAGTTTGTCTACCGCAGATCTCCGACAGTAAGAGAGTTTTTGGTCCTTAAGTAGAGCGATGCTTAAAACGATGGGTGTGCTTGAAGTACTGCCTTGGTAGGTTATGCGTGACTGGGTTGCTGACGGTAATACTCTGTCATTAGATGAAAGAGAGAACGATAATTAATTCAGGGCGGTAACAGAAATGCAGATAATGCAAGATTTAGGCTTCTCTGGCTATTAAATATTCATGGCAGGATTGCAGGTGATAGAGACTTTTTAGGCATGCGATCTGGAGAATAGCCAGACTTTAAAGTATACATATATCATGTGATGACTGATATTACTACTCTTGTCATCATCATCATCATCTTCATATTCATTATCATCATCATCATCATCATCATCATCATCATCATCATCATCATCATCATCATATTCATATTCATATTCATTATCATCTTCATATTCATTATCATCTTCATATTCATCATCATCATCATATTCATCAGCATCATCACATTCATCATCATCACCACCACCACAACCATCATCATAATCATCATCAGATTCATTATCATCATCATCATAATAATCATCATAATATTCATCCTCACATGCATCAGCATCATCATCATCATCATCATCATCATCATCATCATCATCATCATCATCATCATCATCATCATCATCATCATCTGATTCATTGACCCATTTTCTCTGATCCTCTTCTTTCTTTCCATCTTCCTCAGCATCCTTTTCTTCCTCTGTCTCCTCCTCCACTTCCTCCCCGCCTTCCCTTTCACTGACCCTTTTGTCGCCGTCTCTATAGCATCCTTAGCCTGAATGCAAATGTCTTTCCTACAGTTTGGGGAATTTGCATCCGTGCCTCGCAACGGAAGTTTATCAGGCATTATTGCTGTTATTTACGAAATTGAAGCCGACTTTTATGGCTCCAGCCGTTTTGCGATACTTTACGATCGATGCTAACAGCAGCAGCAACTTTGCTACACTCTTCCATGCCCGTAATAGCTCTGGCTGCCAATTTCGTTTCGTTTTGCTCAACCACCGTTGTATTTTTGTCCTCGTCAGCGCCCGTTGTATTGTGGTTGTTTTTGCAACATGCTTTAATGTGTGTGTGTGTGTGTGTGTGTGTGTGTGTGTGTGTGTGTGTGTGTGTGTGTGTGTGTGTGTGTGTGTGTGTGTGTGTGTGTGTGTGTGTGTGTGTGTGTGTGTGTGTGTAGGTGTGTGTGTGTAGGTGCGTGTGTGTGTGTGTGTGTGTGTGTGCGTGCGTGTGTGCGTGCGTGTGTGTGTGTGTGTTAAGCTAGACATTTAATATAATGCACTCTGGTACCAGGCCTTTGCTGACATTAAAGATGTTTAAGTCGTTAAGGTAAGGTTTGTTGCTGTTTAATGACAATGTCTCATGACATAGATGATTAGCGTCGCCCTCCTCCTTTATCCAGGGCTGGAACTGGCACTGCCAGAGTATGGGCAGTGCCGGAGTGGGTAAATCAAATAGGTGGATTAGTTGCTGTTTAACGACGTTGTGTCTAAAGTCTAAACAAAGATGATTAGCATCGCCCTCCTCCTTTCTCCAGGCCTGGGACTGGCACTACCAGAGTACGAGTAGTGGCGGAATATCTAAAGTCATTAAGAATCCGAAGTTCTTTATTAAGTAAACAGTGCTTAGATAACTAGCAGAGTCGCCACCAGAGGGATCCCGCACACCCGTAGATCCCATTTAATAGATTGAGAACCAAGTGAATGTGTAGATGTGTGTATGTATGCTGTACCACTAGGAAACTCTAAAGCCTTGTGATGTTTGTTAGTATTCTGTTGGGTTAAAGTTTTGTGTGGCTGCTTTTATAGCAGACTTATATCACTGTGTTAGGGATGTTCAACAGTGTAATGGTTAGCATGCATATAGAGAGGTCGGGGTTCAAATCACTGCCAGAGCAGAAATTTGGGTCGAGATTTCTGCTCAACCTGTACCTTCTAGCCAACTCAGCTGTAATGAGTACACTGACTGTACACTGTCAGTGGGAAGATGAGATGGTGTGGGAGAACATTGGTCACCCGTCCTCATATGCCGAAGCTAAGAAAATGAAGTCGCTAGCACTTCATACCCATGGATGCTTCACGGCGACTAGCTTAAGGAATAGCTCTTTTTCTTCTCCTTACTGTAGTTTTTATCATTCACGTTTTTCCTAGTTTTGATCTTTATTTTGCTTTTGTTTTGCTGTTATGTTGTGATTTCCTGAAGTGTCCAATATCGTTTGTTTTGTGGCATTTCTAGTTGTGTGCTGATTCACCCTTAAGCCTTCCTCCGTTTATCCCAAGTCCTTACCAACCCCTTATCGATCTGACAAGACCCCGGTGCTTGTTTAACCGTCGGCCATCTTGTGCCCATCCGCCGCCTTTCCCAGCCGCGTCAATGTTTGCAGAGGCCGTGGAAGGACGTGGCTTGCTCGTCCGTCCGCGACTGGTCCGCGAGCGGAGAAGGCGGGCTCGACCGGGACAGCCGCCGTTGTCGTCAACCGGGGAACAATTCAATTAAACGTTTCTGCTATAATTTTTCTCGAGATTTTCGGGTCGGCGTTTGCCCGCAGTGGGAAATCATCACCAGGCGATAAATCCTGATCTATTTCTTACTCTTTAACCCCAATATCGTCGGATACGCTTTGGTAAATGGGTCTTCCGGGGCTTCCCGGAAAGTTATTACTCGAGCTTGGTTTGGTAGGCTTCTGGGGTGTCGTGTAGGGGTGAAACCTCGATCCCCGCGTTGGCCTGTCGCGTCCTCGGTAGGGCATTTCACCGAGTCACTGTTCTATGAATTTAAACGACGCTTGAGGTATTCGCTAACGTAAGATATTCCGCTAATGAATAACAAATCATGAAACAAAGGAGGGAACAACAACGAAGGATGGATGGATCGATTGGTAAATCAATGGATGGGTCCGTGGATGGAGAAGAAACTTGGACAGATTTAGTTGGCTGTGTGGTGACGGGCTGCCCGGTAGGCTGGGTAGGTGGCGGGCTGCGTCAGGGTGAGAATTGTTGGGGGGTTTAACCCCCCAGTCTTTCTTAGGACCCCACAGTAAAGTCTTCATTGTACACCCCA
Source organism: Allolobophora icterica (assembly GCA_963556255.1). Classification (NCBI taxonomy): domain Eukaryota; kingdom Metazoa; phylum Annelida; class Clitellata; order Crassiclitellata; family Lumbricidae; genus Allolobophora; species Allolobophora icterica. The sequence continues at coordinate 27,636,664 of OY744617.1, forward strand.
ACTCCACGTAAATCAAAGTCTAACCCACCCGCCTTTTTCCTACAATTCTCATACTGGGCTGCGTGATAGGCTTCGTGGTAGGCTGCCTCTGACTGACCAACCTACCAACTGGTAGAGGCTTTCCAAACCAAATTGAAGTCCCACCTCTTCTACAATTCCTACCCTAATCCTTCCAATTCTCGGACTTCCAAGCTTTCTCGTTTTCAGCGAAACCCGCCTTAACAGCTCCTCCACTTCTTCTCTATGGTCTCTCCAGCAACCGGACTTGGATCTTCCCTTCCATCTCTGGACAACCCCTCTGATATGACGCAGCGCTTGTGAATAAGCTGGTACCCACTTAGCTTTAGAGTAGCACTTTAGAAATTTGGAGTTTACCATTACGATTACGATTGGTAGAGTGTATGGATAGAGAGTAAATTTCTTCAACTTTGTTGGTTAATCAGTGTAAGTGCACATGGCACTTGACCTTCCTGCACTTCTGCCTGGCAATTACTGCTCTCCAGCTCACAATGTTTGGTACTTTGATAAGCAGTCACTGATAATCAGAAAGTGCAAATATAGGCTACTTCAGCTAATTGTCTTGTGGTAAGGCACAGTGATTCTGGCCACAATACTTAAGTCCAGTCTTCTTATGGTTCTTAATGTTTGCCCGACTTCTATGTACACTTCTAAGCTTTGCAAGGAAGGCATTTTCAAATTACAGTTTTATTGTACTATATTGTAGAAGTGAAACTGTGAATGTGGTCTTTTTGTGTCTTTAGGAACAGTGTCTGAGTGTAGACCACAATAAATGTGCCAACTCACTATAGACAATCTTTGTTTAGAGCTCGGTGTCTGCTCTAACCAATCATTACTGCATTGGTGTGTCTATTCTGCTAGTTCTCTTTTTGTGCACAGACTTAGGTCTTATAAGCGGCCGACAGCTAGATGTCCTCGCGACGTATTGATGAATACATCTCTGGCACCAGACTTCGCCTAGCCCCTCAAAGCTGCATGGGTGGCTTAGTCTGAATGGCTCGGTTTTGTTTTATTAGCGGTTCTTTCCTGGTGTGTGGGAATTTCAGCATTCCTTTCAGCTGCGCACAATAAAGATCCTCGGGAAAAACTGCAACTGCCGAGCAATTTCCGAATTGGTTTCTGCGTGGGAAGCCGTTAAGACCACTTTAAGATATTAACGGAACAGCGCGTACAACGCTGCTACAGTGGCCCACAGTCAGACATGGCTTGCAGAGGAAATGACCGGGTTATATGAAGACAGTCGGGGCAACAATAAATCTGCCCTGAATCTGGCTGGTCGTTGCGATCATTAAAGTCGCTTTCAGACTGAACTGAATAACATTCATATAGCGAACTCTTTCTTGGAAATGCTCAGCTCTGATTCAGTGACCTTCAGAAAGACAGTGTAATGGGGTTACCAAACAATGTACACATGACTAGACCTGTCTTGGAGCTGTTAACCTGTAGTTCAGCGGTCTTCAATCAGACCACTTCCTTATAAGTGTTGCGTAGCACATTATATGCTAAATGGTGTACGAACTATCGCTGAAAGTACTTATACGACCTTTCACTCATAGGACTATCACTCATACTCTGTGAGCAATTATAGCAAACTTCAAATTAGCTAGCAATTATAAAAGTAATCAACTGAACTGGTCTGTGTTCAAATTAGCAAGTACCTTTGTCCCGTCAACACTGGCTAATGCTAAATTAGTTAAATTTACTTTATCGAATAAATATTCAATTGAGTAAAATTTGACTACTTTAGCGATTAGCAATTGCTTAATTAGTCAAATTTACTTTATTGAATAGATATTCAGTAGAGTAAATTTGACAACTTTAGCAATTAGCCAGTGTTGACTATTTCAAATAATTGCTGGCTGCGGTCATCAATATTTAGTTCTAGAGTTTATTTCTTAACTAATTGCCAATGTTCATTTTAATTAATATTCGACAACCTATTTGCTAGCTTAAGCAAAAAACTTGCTTATTGCAAGGAAATTCACCGTTTGCTTAATTGCAGGCTGCGTATGAGCGATGGTCTCATGAGTGAAAGGCCTTATGGGCGATGATCCCTGTGAGTGACAGTCCTATGAGTGATGGTCTTATGAGCGATAGTCCTATGAGTGATGGTCTATGAGTGAAAGACCTTATGGGCGATGGTCCCTGTGAGTGATAGTCCTATGAGTGATGGTCTTATGAGCGATAGTCCTATGAGTGATGGTCTATGAGTGAAAGGCCTTATGGGCGATGGTCCCTGTGAGTGATAGTCCTATGAGTGATGGTCTTATGAGCGATAGTCCTATGAGTGATGGTCTATGAGTGAAAGACCTTATGGGCGATGGTCCCTGTGAGTGATAGTCCTATGAGTGATGGTCCAAGAACCATGTCTAATTGCACCGAAGTGTACAATAGCACCACATAGGTGCTAGTAAACCCCACTAAGCCAAGCTGTAAATTTTGAACAAAGCTAGTAGCACCAATATACACTGTGTTCGAAAAAAGGATCCTTTTAGTAATATAAAATAATAGTAAATATTCATCAACCTGACATAATTAACAACAACTTTGTAATTTATGAACGGTCGCCGCTAAAATATTACCTCATAGTGACGTCGATAAATTAGAAATTTAAACGTTCAGCCGTGAAGACAAAATTATTATAAAATTTTTACGGAAAAACAAACATTTCGGAAACTTTGGACACACCTTGTAGTCTAATAGTATTCAAATATAAAAATAAAATTAAGCTATCATTTATTATTCATAAATAACATTTTAAAATAATATCGAAATGTTTTTCGATAATTTTTGGTGCGTCCTGAACACTTGAATGTTGATGCAAATGACGTCATTATGACGTCATTATTGGATGACAGGAACTTTTATATTTTGACCACTATTAGCTAATTCCGTCAGTATTAAACGGTTTGGAATTTTAAAATTCGATGGATATTAATTTTTACTAATTATTTTCATATCAGCATAAGGGATCCCTTTTTTCCGGACACAGTGTATAACTCGAGGCAAGCTAATAATGCACAACAAAACTCGTTAAAAGACATAAAAGCTAAGCATCGTTTCGGAATTCAGTTAGCCTCAGCCAAATTGTAAACACCGGATTTTATCACAGCCTGCAAAGCTGAAATCCAGATAGTCAACACATGCGGGCACTAAATCAAGACAGGATTGGGATGACAGGGTTAGGAGGGCAAAAAGCCACCGCCGTTAACATAAATAAAACAAGCAATAATGGAAGTAATATTCAACATAAATGTACAATTGTACCATAACCAGCTTGCATGTGCATTGTACAATTCCATAGTTTGGTGTGTACTTGACCTGACAGTGTAGCAGACAGTGCAATGGAAGCAGTAACAGTTCAGACGATAAAAACAATTTTGTTGTAAATTACTAAATATAGAAGGTATATATATATACATATATATACATATATATACATATATATATATATTCATGTGGGCCATTCTTCCAAATCAGCCACATTTGCGTGCTCTGTTATGCTTCCACATCGGCCAGAAAATCCTCTGGCCTCAGAGGACCACACTTCTGAAGAGTTTCAATATGTGTTTCCGACAGTGTCTCAATAAATAAGGCAAGGTAGCCGATTGGTTAGAGTGTTCGGCCTGTAATATGGAGGGTATGGGTTCGATCCTGCACTCAGGCGGTCACTGTGTAAGGTCCTTGAGCAAGTCCTTCACTAACAATTGCTCTGCACCATCAATGTTTTATTGTATGGTCATGTATGCACTACTGCACTTCTAAACATTGGAAGGAGAGCAATATCAAATGCAGTTGTATTGTATTGTACAGTGTCTCAGAGAGTAAACTGGTGTTTAGCATTATCTGGGGGGCCCGTACAGTTATGGATAACACACTGGCGTGAAGAGCCCGTAAATTATTCAGCCTTCCACTCGCTAGGTGGCGGCGGTGGTTAAATGAGTAGTAGGCCTTGATAGGCGCCCTGTGGCTGCCGTATAAACAGTTGTGTTCGACTCCTGTAAAACTGTTATCATGTTCTTCTACTGTATACAATGTAAGGCGCCTGCGTAGCTGCCGTTTCTACTATATGTATGTTCACTGTACAGCACAGTGCGGTTAGCAGGCGCTTAAATAAAGAAAAGATTATTATTATTATTATTAATTTCTCTTTCTTCATTGTGACGTATGAAATATTAAACTTATTTTGTTTCTTGATGTTTTTAATACACTCGTAGCAACAGCCAGGCAACGTATTGGTTTGTTTGCATCACAGAAGCTTAAAATGCAAGGAGTTTTCTGGAACGCCGGTGCTAAAAGATCTCCTGTTGCAGTGCGGCATTGCAGTAACGATTCTGTTGGCTTTAGGGAAGCATTTTCCAATTATTCTGAGCTCGAAAGATAAGCACCCTGCAGGGCTCCGGTTATATTTGTTCCTGGACCGCAGATGGAAATCTAGTCTCTGGTTCTAATGATGAAAACAGCAGGAGTTCAAGCTTTTTGCTAATCCGTCACTGATCAGCAAAGTCCATTATGCGAACTCAAATGTCTTAAGCTTATCCCTGCCTCCTCCTTGCGTGTACTGGTGTGGGTTACAGTGGGTATGTATGCGTGCGTTTACTGTACACATGTCTGTATGCTTGAGTGTATGCTTGCATGTGTGCTTGTGCGTGTGCATAGGAAGAAGAGAATACATAAGTATATTCTTAACAATCGTCGGTCGCTAGGGAATGATCTATGGAGGCTTTTGGTCGATAGGTCCGGCTTATCTGGTGGAAAATTGTATCGGGTAATGGAGACTTGTTTTGGTCCGAACGTGACGTCTGGAACGGGCGAGTGAGGCCGGGCTGCGAGGGCAGTTTGTGTGAATGCCAACTCAATGAATTAATGACATTAGATGAATGCCAAATAACCCCGATTTCTTTCCATTTGAGTCGGCTGAGCGACTCAGCTAAGAAGAAGAAGAAGAAGAAGAAGAAGAAGAAGAAGAAGAAGAAGAAGAAGAAGAAGAAGAAGAAGAAGAAGAAGAAGAAGAAGAAGAAGAAGAAGAAGAAGAAGAAGAAGAAGAAGAAGAAGAAGAAGAAGAAGAAGAAGAAGAAGAAGAAGAAAGAAGAAGAAGAAGAAGAAGAAGAAGAAGAAGAAGAAGAAGAAGAAGAAGAAGAAGAAGAAGAAGAAGAAGAAGAAGAAGAAGAAGAAGAAGAAGAAGAAGAAGAAGAAGAAGAAGAAGAAGAAGAAGAAGAAGAAGAAGAAGAAGAAGAAGAAGAAGAAGAAGAAGAAGAAGAAGAAGAAGAAGAAGAAGAAGAAGAAGAAGAAGAAGAAGAAGAAGAAGAAGAAGAAGAAGAAGAAGAAGAAGAAGAAGAAGAAGAAGAAGAAGAAGAAGAAGAAGAAGAAGAAGAAGAAGAAGAAGAAGAAGAAGAAGAAGAAGAAGAAGAAGAGGAGGAAGAATACGAAGCTGCGTTTGTTTTGTACGATTGTATGGAACGGTTTTTGTGTTGCGAAAGAGTAAGCCGTGACAGGGCAGTGTGCGTATCGGATGTGAGGCATTGGTGCCAACTTGGCAGGACTCACAAGGGAAATGACCCGGTTATTTCAAGACAATGGGACATAGATAAATCATTCCTAAATCTGGCTAAGAGCAAAAGGGCAGCCCATCATACAATACAGCAACTAAGAAGAAGAGCATACGCTCGCCTTAGCTGAGAAGCAGCCTGAGTATGAAGTGTTACACAGCTCCTTCACTTTCTTAGCCTCGAATAATGAGGGATGGTGGACAGCCCTCAACCTCACTGTCTAGTGTACTGTCAATGTGTACACTCTACGGTGAATTTGCGAAAGGCACAAGTGGAAAAGAGTTCCAAACATCTTTCAGCCCTAGTATGATTTGAATCCCATAACTCTGGATTGACAGTCCATTAAGTTAACCACTGGACTTTCAAGCATCGCACTGTAAGCGAACATCGAAATTTTACTGTGACCCCGTAAAAGCTCAGGAGTGCATCACTGTTAAGCTTTGCAAAAAGTGAAATTATATCCAATCAATCAATCAATCAATTTCGTTTAATCAAAGCATCAAGCTGACAACAACGCAACTTGTTACACAGAAATAATTAGTAGGATATATCTAGAAATCTAGGGTTAGACTATAGGTGAATGTTTAAGCTATGGTTTGATTTTTATTATTAGTAAAGTCTATAGTTTAATATTAGTAGTAAATAGACTATAGGTATGAACTCAGTTTTTAGCGTCCGACTATGGGTATGAACTCAGTTTTTAGCGTCCGACTATGGGTATGAACTCAGTTTTTAGCGTCCGACTATGGGTATGAACTCAGTTTTTAGCGTCCGACTATGGGTATGAACTCAGTTTTTAGCGTCCGACTATGGGTATGAACTCAGTTTTTAGCATCCGACTATGGGTATGAACTCAGTTTTTAGCGTCCGACTATGGGTATGAACTCAGTTTTTAGCGTCCGACTATGGGTATGAACTCAGTTTTTAGCGTCCGACTATGGGTATGAACTCAGTTTTTAGCGTCCGACTATGGGTATGAACTCAGTTTTTAGCGTCCGACTATGGGTATGAACTCAGTTTTTAGCGTCCGACTATGGGTATGAACTCAGTTTTTAGCGTCCGACTATGGGTATGAACTCAGTTTTTAGCGTCCGACTATGGGTATGAAATCAGCTTATAGCGTCCGAGTGTTACTATGAGAACAGCCCTTCTAACAGAGTATTGTTTCTAATTAATTCTTTTAATTATATTTTAATTATATTTTAATTATATTTGAAACCTAACTTGTACTCTTACACGATTTAATTATGTTATTGATTCATTTCAGCTGTTGAATAAACTTATTTCTCACATAAATTTTAAGTAGAGTCTATATTTAAATTATTTTGAACTTCACCCATTTGTATAGCGCCCTAGCACAGCGAAGCTTATTTGAATATGGTATTGGTTTAGCCTATTTGCTAGATATTTTAAAATATATTAAAAGTTGTACTCTTTCGCAAACAGAAAAACAGAGAAACAGACAAACAGACAAACAGACAAACAGACAAACAGTCAAACAGACAAACAGACAAACAGACAAACAGACAAACAGAAAAACAGACAAATAGACAAACAGACGGTCAACATATTTTGACATCTTAATAATAATAATAATAATAATAATAATAATAATAATAATAATAATAATAATAATAATAATAATAATAATAATAATAATAATAATAATAATAATAATAATATGGAAGCGTTTTAAGCAAGAAGAGAGAGAGGACCCATGAGCTAACCACGAGGTAGCCATGGATATGTTTTGTTAGCAACCTCAGTTTCTTAGACTCGGCATATGAGGGAAAGGCGGCCAGTCCTACCCCTCACCGTCTCATCTTCCCACCAACAGAGTTCAGTCGGTGTGCTCATTATAGCTGAGCTTGCTATGGGGTGCAGCAGGAGTAGAAATCGAATCAAATTTCTGTCTGGACGGGGATTCGAACCCCCGACCTCTCCATCGACAGCTTAGCGTGCTAACCACTACGCTATCGTGCACCCCTCTAGTTTTAACCAAATAAGTGTTTAAATACATTTAGTTACAAAACGCGAAGAAACAAAGATCGTTAGGTTCTACTGTTGGAAATGTACGCACAGCCTGTCATTTATTAGCCTATAGCTGAGTTCTCTAAATTATTTGCTAAGAAATACAAAACTGTAAGTAAAAGAGAAGGAAGAACTCTAAATTATTTGCAAAGAGATATAAAACTGTAAAGTGTGGACTGCTTCATCAGCTTTATGCTGACGACATCCAAGCATATGTCCACTGCCGCGCAGCTGATGCAGTGGCTTCTGTTGGATTGATGTGCCGCGCTATTGATGCCCTCTCATCTTGGATGGCCTCAAACCGGTTGCTTCTGAACCCGTCCAAAACTCAATTCATTTGGCTTGGTGGTCGTAGACAGCTGGCGGGGGTTGACCTACACCAATTGACTGAAACCTTTCCCCATATCACTTTCTCCCTTACTGTTCGTGACCTAGGTGTTACGCTGGATCGAGAGCTTAGTCTCTCGCAGCACGTTAACTTGGTCACTCGGAACTGTTATTATCAGCTCCGGCAGTTGCGTGTTGTACTGAGGTCCCTCTCCCATGACGCTGCAGTGATCTTAGTTCATGCATTTGTCACTGGTAGAGTTGACCACTGTTGCTCGGTCCTTGTTGGTCACTCCAAGGGCCTAATGGGGCGACTTGACCGGGTCCTTCGTTCTGCTGCTAGACTTATTGGTCGCATTCCAAAATATGCCCCAGTCTCTGCCTATATGCGTGACGTCTTACATTGGCTTCCTGCCTCTGAGCGCATCTCCTACAGGATAGCAGCACTAGTTTGGCGGTGTCTCTCCGGTAGCGCCCCATCCTACCTGTCTGAACTCTGCTGCCCGATTTCTGACTTAGCTTCCCGCAGAGCTTTGCGATCTGCGACTAATGGGGAGCTATTGGTCCCTCGGACCCGCTCCGCAGTCAGGCAACGCCGAGCCTTCTCGGTTGTTGGCCCGTCTACCTGGAATGGTCTTCCGATATCCTTACGCTGCTTTCCCCGGAATAATTCACCTGTTTTCTTACGACAACTCAAGACCTATCTGTTTAGCCGTGGCTGGGCTGGGAGCGCCTCTGAGTAGGTCTCTTGAAGAAGCGCTATATAAATGTCCAGAATGAATGAATGAATGAATGAACTTTACAGTTTTATATCTCTTTGCAAATAATTTAGAGTTCTTCCTTCTCTTTTACTTACAGTTTTGTATTTCTTAGCAAATAATTTAGAGAACTCAGCTATAGGCTAATAAATGACAGGCTGTGCGTACATTTCCAACAGTAGAACCTAACGATCTTTGTTTCTTCGCGTTTTGTAACTAAATGTATTTAAACACTTATTTGGTTAAAACTAGAGGGGTGCACGATAGCGTAGTGGTTAGCACGCTAAGCTGTCGATGGAGAGGTCGGGGGTTCGAATCCCCGTCCAGACAGAAATTTGATTCGATTTCTACTCCTGCTGCACCCCATAGCAAGCTCAGCTATAATGAGCACACCGACTGAACTCTGTTGGTGGGAAGATGAGACGGTGAGGGGTAGGACTGGCCGCCTTTCCCTCATATGCCGAGTCTAAGAAACTGAGGTTGCTAACAAAACATATCCATGGCTACCTCGTGGTTAGCTCATGGGTCCTCTCTCTCTTCTTGCTTAAAACGCTTCCATATTATTATTATTATTATTATTATTATTATTATTATTATTATTATTATTATTATTATTATTATTATTATTATTATTATTATTATTATTATTATTATTATTATTATTATTATTAAGATGTCAAAATATGTTGACCGTCTGTTTGTCTATTTGTCTGTTTTTCTGTTTGTCTGTTTGTCTGTTTGTCTGTTTGTCTGTTTGACTGTTTGTCTGTTTGTCTGTTTGTCTGTTTGTCTGTTTCTCTGTTTTTCTGTTTGCGAAAGAGTACAACTTTTAATATATTTTAAAATATCTAGCAAATAGGCTAAACCAATACCATATTCAAATAAGCTTCGCTGTGCTAGGGCGCTATACAAATGGGTGAAGTTCAAAATAATTTAAATATAGACTCTACTTAAAATTTATGTGAGAAATAAGTTTATTCAACAGCTGAAATGAATCAATAACATAATTAAATCGTGTAAGAGTACAAGTTAGGTTTCAAATATAATTAAAATATAATTAAAATATAATTAAAAGAATTAATTAGAAACAATACTCTGTTAGAAGGGCTGTTCTCATAGTAACACTCGGACGCTATAAGCTGATTTCATACCCATAGTCGGACGCTAAAAACTGAGTTCATACCCATAGTCGGACGCTAAAAACTGAGTTCATACCCATAGTCGGACGCTAAAAACTGAGTTCATACCCATAGTCGGACGCTAAAAACTGAGTTCATACCCATAGTCGGACGCTAAAAACTGAGTTCATACCCATAGTCGGACGCTAAAAACTGAGTTCATACCCATAGTCGGACGCTAAAAACTGAGTTCATACCCATAGTCGGACGCTAAAAACTGAGTTCATACCTATAGTCTATTTACTACTATTATTGAAAGGTTATTCGGTCAGTACAAATCCTTAAACAGTACTCGAGGGATAAAATTTCGATCGTCTTTTTCAGGGAGTAAGAAATCATGGGGCCTTGGGCGAAGTTCGTATCGGCCTGGACCACGATGCGGGGGAAAAGTTTATGTAAAACATGGTTTTCATTAGTTTTTACCGATGTAAACAGACGTTCGTCTGCCTTCTCAGCCAAATCAGCAGCTGCCGGTGTGTCAGAATTTAAGAAACCTTTTCGTTTCATTTTTCCTAGCAATTTCTCGATTCTGTCTCTTTCTTCAGCATTAGTATATCCCCACCAAGCCGATGAGGCATACATGAGTTTTGCTAGGGTAGTCATTTTAGCGACTTGTTGCAAAGCCTTAAGAGGAAGACCATGGGATCTGAGGACGCCAAGTGCATACATTGAGGAAGAGCATGCAGATAATACGGTATCTACATGAGAGGACATCCGGAGGTCTGATCGTAGAATTACTCCCAAGACTCGCATAGAGTCTACCCGTTCTGCTTCTGGAATGATTGTTGGCATATTTAGGCCTTTCAGGCCTCTCCTAGTGATTATCATCTCTCGGGTTTTTGCTGGATTTAGTCGTAAATTATTCTTCTTTGCCCAAATGGATATATTGTCGAATTCATCTACAGCAGTGGCTATATGTGAGGAACCAATGATTAAATAGGTATCATCTGCATATTTTAGCAGGTAGTTAAAGATATATTTCGGCTGAAGGTCTGATGCACAAACATCATAATTATGAGGTTGGGCCAAGCACTGAGCCCTGTACAATACTAGCGTTTATGATTGCTGCTTCAGAAGTGGATCCTGCAAATTTGGTGACATGACATCTTTTGTTGAAGTAGGAGATGAGCCAATTGTATATTTGATCAGGGATGTCCAGGGATGCAAGCTTGGTTGCCAGCGTAGAGTGACGAATGGTATCGAAAGCTTTAGAGAAGTCTGTTGAGATTATTAATACATATTCATTTGTCTGAAGCATCTGAAACAGCATAAGAACAGTGATCACTTGTTTCGTTTGCTTTCAAGACTGGATGAGTTATAGAAGGTATAAATCACGATTCGCCAAATGTGAAGAAACTGCAAAATTGAACAATTTTTCTACCAAATGTTCGAAATCAGAAAATCAGTCAATCTCATGAATATCATAATTATTTGGAAAATATCCTGAAAAGTTAGATTTGCATAAATAATTTTGTTTTCACTTTGAAAATAGAATTGGGGTATCTGGAGAATTCAATATCAGGGATATGGGTTTGGGGGATTTGATATACGCACACCCAATTAAGGGGTAAAGGAGATGCTCGATGGTACAGTATTATAGTGGTTAGCGTGCTAGACTGTCAATCCAGAGGTTGAGGGTTTAAATACCCGCCAGGGCATAATTATGTTCGAGATTTCAACTCCACCTGCACCCCGTAGCCAACTCGGCTATAATGAGTACAATGACCATACACTGTCAGTGGGGAGATGAATTAGCGAGGGAGAGGACTGGCCATCCGCCCTTAAGTACAGAGGCTAAGAAAATGAAGTCCATAACACTGCATACCCATGGCTGCCTCAGGGCTATGGCTTAAGGGACTCTTCTTCTTCTTCTTCTTTTTCTTCTTTTTATTCTTCTTCTTCTTCTTCTTCTTCTTCTTATTCCTCCTCCTCCTCCTCCTCTTCTTCTTCCTCTTCCTCCTCCTCCTCCTCTTCTTCTTCCTCCTCCTCCTCTTCTTCTTCCTCCTCATCCTCGTCCTCCTCTTCTTCTTCTTCCTCCTCCTCCTCCTCCTCTTCCTCCTCCTCCTCCTCCTCCTCCTCTTCCTCCTCCTCCTCTCTTCTTCTTCTAAAGAGAAGCAAATTTCGGCTTATTTTCATCGAGTAATCTTCAGTTGCTTAAATCAATTGGTCCACAGAAGAATTGAACCTACTAGGCTGCATCTGCAGTCTGCACCTTGTCATGTAATCTGAATAAATCTGTTATGTAAGAATTATGTCATACCTCCTCCACCAAAATTTCTTGTAAGTGCCCATAATGTGTAGGGTATTGATGGGAATCTTATTTAATGTTGTGCCTTACACATGTTCACGCTGTGGTAATATAGTTTCATAGTCGACTATAATTGTGGTGCATCTTCTTGTAATGTCTATCAAAACCAGACATCTGGATATCTACGTATGACACCTTGTAAAAGCCCTGTAATGTGGCTGGGCAAGACTTCGCGTAGACATATTTATGGGCTGTTTACGTCTAACGAGCAGTGGAATTTTTATTGGTACGACTCGATTATTGGAACCGCTTTGAGTGTAGTCATATTCTCGGCCATAACTTCTGAAGGAGCGATATCCTTATGTCTGAATTGATGGCCTCGCAGGATGAGGCCACAACACACAGAGCGATAATAAAACCCGACATATTAAACCGAAAAATGAGATATATCAATGATGATGCGCTGTAGAGAGACCATTGGACCAACTGAGAATTGAATCTTAATTGAGGGACGAAACTGAACTTTAAAATCAGTTACATATTTTAGCAATCTATCGAGGAAAAGAAGAAGAGCATTCCCCTCAGCTGACCCTGCAGAGAGGCGGCCGTGGATATGAAGCGTTGCAACTTCAATTTCTGAGCCTCAGCTTATGAGGGCAGGCCGATGGCCAGTCCTCTCCCTTGCCGTCTGATCTTCCCACTGGCAGTGTACGGTCAGTGTGCTCATTACAGCTGAGTTGGCTGGGGGCGCAGGTTAAGCAGAAATCTGTAAAGAACTTCCTGCCCTGGAGGGGATTTGAACCCCGACCACTCGAATGACAATCCAGCATGCTAACCACTTTACTATCGAGCAACCCAACGATCCATTCAATGCAGTATATGGTCTGGTCAGGTGATCATCACAGATTGCTGCGAGCATCCTGCTTGAAAATTACAGGAGTGATTTCTACAAGTGAGTACCTGCATTTGGTAATAAGGAGAACTAAGGTAGTAATCATTTATTTTGTGACTTTTCTGTCATTTTTATTTTTACATGATTATCGCGCGCTTGGAAGGCACTTTCAGGTCCATGCGCAATTGCGTATCCTACACAGAATTGGGGCTGGAAATGGGGGAGCAAGCGTCTCAAAAAGCCTCTGTTGCCCAAATGCCCACCACGCCACCTTCACGTGGTACCCCTGTTATGGAACAAAGTGCGTGGTGGGCGACCGAGTCCTCGCCGGTATATGCGAATGCCAGAGGAGAAGAACCTGGAGGACGGACGACGGAACTCGTCAACGCTGGTGTCACGAGAAAAACACCGAGAGGAAGGCAACGGGAGACCACCTCTCTATATATCCCAAGTAAACGAATGATGAAGCCAATAAAGAAATATGACAACGACGTGAACGATTCAACCCAGTTACCGGAGAGAGTCGCGTCTGGCAGGGGAGGACGCAGGGCCTCCTTGGTCGTCAACCAGCGAAATCCTTGCAAAGACAAGAACCACAAAGATGCGATTCAAATTGGGACATGGAATGTCCGTACAATGCTACGACCTGGAAAACTGGCAAATGTTATAGAGGAGATGAAGAAAGCAAACTTGGGTGTGCTGGGACTATCGGAGACGAGGTGGGAAGATGATGGAGACTTCACAAGCGATGGAATAAGAATCATGCACACATACACACACAGAATTGTCGTGAACCTGTTTTGTAAGGTTGCCATGTTAAACGCACTTGTGAGATTCTTCAAATGCGCTTTACAAATCGCCAGGTACAATGCCTACAGGTACTGAACATTGGAGGAGAGAATAACCTTAAGCGCTACTTCACAATACCGTGCAAGCACTCAAACAGTGACATCATGTCTTCGATGAGGCTATGCTCATAAGTGCTAGCGTCTTCATTTTCTCAGCTTCGGCATATGAAGGCGGGTGGCGAGTCCTCTCCTACTCCGTTTCACCTTCGCACCAACACTATGCGGTCAGTGTAACCATTATAACTGAGTTGGCTATAGGGGTGCAGGTGTAGCAGAAATCTCGAACCAGATTTCTGCCCTGGCGGGGATTTTAACCCCACCTTTCGATTGACAGTCCAGCATGCTAACCACTACACCATCAAGCACCTACAGTAAAGATGCTATTGGTAAAAATACATCCTGTGAGCCACTGTATTGCTTGTCTGTAAAAGCTTAATCAATGTTAATTGTCACTCTAGATCAACCGGACGATTTACATTGCCTTCAGTAACAAACACGCACCACTATAATAGACACAGTTCATGTATCATTTTCTGTTATCTCGCCGATCAAATATTCATGTCATGCCAACTGATGAATTCACCTCGAAATCCGTCGATACAGCTGGAAAGAAATCGAGTCATCAATTGTTTTCTAAAGATGCTGTAAGATGAATAGAAGGATGACGCAAAGCTGCACCACCGGTAGCAGATTCCAAAGAGATGGGCAAGTGGGCGAACACTAGGGGCGCCACAAGTCTTCCGCCGGAAGATTGGTAAATTATACAATACTGAGTATTATTTTATGTAGCTTATTTGTCATATATGACATATATATGACGTATATATATATCGTCATGATATTACCACTTGTCATATATATATATATATATATATATATATATATATATATATATATATAGTATACGAATTGTATATGTATCGATACGGAAGATATATTACAGATGATTATACTGTATGTGATATTATTATCTACCTGTCAGCTTGAGAAGCAATAGTTGTTCAGTCAGTGTTTATTGAATTGGCAAAGCATTGGCGCATTATTGCTTGCGCGCATTTCATTAATACGATATGTGGTTTCTACCGGAAGAGAGAGAGAGAGGAGGAGGAGGAGGAGGAGGAGGAGGAGGGGGAGGAGGAGGAGGAGGAGGAGGAGGAGGGGGGGAGGAGGAGGAGGTGGAGGAGGAATAAGAGGAGGAGGAAGAAGAGGAGAGAAAGAGGAGGAGGAAGAGGAGGAGAGGAGGAAGAAGAAGAAGAGGAGAAAGAGGATGAAGAGGAGGTGCAGGTGGAGGAAGAAGAGGAGTAAGAGGAGGAGGAGGAGGAGGAGACGGGGGAGGATGAGGACGTGGGGTCAGTGCATCGGCGACGGAGGTGACTTACGCGCAGTGGGCATTATTTCTTTGTGTCACCAATTCTGTTACTATGGCAACCACCTGTCCTTTGTCATCGCCTGCCGAGTCGAGGGCGTTCAGGTATTGTTGCGTTCGTAATTGTTGGACGAGCCCCAAGTCAACCGCGGTTCAGATATTGAGTTGATAAGACTAATTCTCGAGCGCATAATAATAATTACAGTCGATGGCCTCGTGTCGACCGAGCTGCAGAGGAAGAAGGTTTGCCGTCTCTCGCCTGCTTAATAGCGTCCGCCTTGGAGCCATTTTCGAGCTGCTCCGGCGCCGTATGCGTGTTCGTACCGCTGCGTCCGTGTGCCCGTCCGCGCGGCTTTCGTCCACCTGATCGCCGGCAGAGCGAACCGCTCGCTGTGGAAATTGCATGCTTTATCCGGCTTCTTGAAGGTGTTCCGCTCGAAGCCTCTTCCGAAAATGAGTTTCCTTCCGCCAGCGAAGCCCTGTCTGCCTAATGGACGCACTGAAAAACGATTCCTTTCGACTGTTTTCCTTTGAAGCCCTTCCACGTCGTTCCGGCGTCCGCGCGGCGTCCGCGCGCCGCGAAGGAAATAATTAGAAAATTCGCGCAGCCCTCGCGAGAACGCTAGAGCTGCAGTAAATTTGACACCGACGACTGCGTCTTAGTCATCCGTCGTTTTAGATGATGACGACGACGACGAGACCTGGAGTGCGTCGACGGACGCGAGATGACACTAATGTGCAAGCGGGCGTGATGTCTTCGCTCTCTCTCTCTCGCTCCTGGTGGCCAGACAATGATGGTTACGGGCATTATGTTCCAGCTCGATGGGATTCCTTTGTGCTCCAGTTGCGCCGTGATGTTTGAACAACCCAGCGAGCGAGCTGTGTCGCCCAGCTGTGCGCTAGCTGTCGGAAGTGCATTAGCGTCTGGTGACCTTCTTCTGTGCAATTTGAATGAGGAGCAGTAATGGTCCTATTACTGCTTCTAAAGTCCTATAACTGGCCACTAATTTGGTCGTCCTGAGAAGCCCTGTTGATCCCGAATGTATTTCTGGTCATAGGCGTTGTAGTGGAGGAATTATAAGAAATTCGACTCAACTAATTAGCAGGAAGTAGAGACTTGGCACAGTTGTTAAGTAAGCCATCCTGATGAAAATATCAAAAGTCCCCATAAATCCAGGCTGTGGAAAAGCCGCCATCTTGGAAAATGGCGGCCTAAATGCGGATTTTCGACAATAACTTCAGAACCGTCACAGCTACTAAAATATACAAAAGAGCATAAATACTCTTCATTAAAAGGGGAACATTTCTTGTATGTAACGTTTCTTTGTAGGATTAAAAATAAAAAAGTTACATAGTATTAAATAAATATAATTCTGTATTTCAGTGCAACATACAAAGTGCAAATAGGTTTTATGGCTTTTTAGCAGAAAAGCATTACTCAACTCAACAAATTAGCAGGAAGTGGAGACTTGGCACAGTTGTTAAGTAAGGCCTACTGCAGACAAAAATATCAAATGTCCCCTTAAATCCAAGCCCCCATCTTGGAAAATGGCGGCCTAAATACCATTTTACGGTAATAACTCCAGAACCATCACAGCTACTAAAGCATACCAAAGAGCAAAAATAATCTTCAGAATCTGCTTTTGTGTTTTCAGATAAATTATGATTCACAATGAAATGCTCAATATGTGTAGCAGAAATTGATGAGGGAGGCGAGGTATTCGTGGAAATGGGACTTTAAGACTGTCATTCAAGTGAGCAAAGATAGAGGGGATGATAAATACAAGGTATTTGAAGGACTAGAAAGAGTACCATTGCACAAAACATGTCGGAGAAACTAAACAAAGAAGAATAGCATAGCCACAGCAAGTGGAAAACTATCACAGCCATCAACTTCTCTTACATGTCCAGTGCTTAGGTCAGAAATTAAGAGAATCGACCTTCGAGACGACTGTTTAATCTGCGGAGAGAAAGCATGTTTCTCTGAAGACTTCCCAAAAATGCCTCACCATGCATAATGTGGCTAACCTTCAGTTACGTTGAAAAAATTATTACAATTTGTGAACAACGCAGTGATGAGTGGGGACTGGGGACATGAAGTTTACTTTCGTGTTGCAAATACCATTGATCTAGTAGCAGTAGGTCGACTGTTATCATTTTGACTTCTACAGCAGATTTGAGCGCGTTCAACAGAAGATTCAGTTGCTTCATCAACTTTTGGTATTATATTGACACTAACGATGAGTGCCAGTATAGTTTGAGTGAGCTGAAAGAAATTTTGGTCGAAGACCAAGTGTCTGGTACTCTTTTTCTTCTAATCCTTCAAATATCTTATCATCCTATCTGTGCTTGCTTGAATTATAGTCTTATGTCCTCTTTCCACGAATACCTCGTCTACCTCATCGGTGTACTGACATAATCCCCCGGACGCCTGATTGCCCGCCTTCCACGCTATATTTATATCTCGACGTTTACGTCTGAGCACTTCCATTGGCTGCCGCTCACTGCGCGTATCCAGTTTAAAATCCTGTTCCTTACCTCTCGAACGTTCCAAGGTCATGCTCCTCGTTATCTCTATGATGTTATCTGTCGACCTCTTTCGGCTGCCTCTGGTCGTCCTCTCCGTTCTTTAGAGCAACATCACCTCTTGGTCTCTCGGACCCGGACTTCTATGGCTCAACACCGTGCCTATGCATCTGTTGGCCCATCCCTCTGGAGTGATCTTCCTTCCTTGACTCGTTCTCAGATCCTAACTGGGGCATTTCTGCTACTACTCGCTGTCTTAAGACTTTTCTTTTCTCACGGAGTTCCTCGCACTGGGAGCGACTCTGATTAGGTTGTACTGCGACAGACGTTTTATAAATTCGTTAATACAATACAATAAATACAATACAATAATCCCGGACATAATCTTCCAGGCTAGGATATAATCACCTCAACCTTAGCCAATTGAGGGGAATTTTGTCCGGGGGATTATGTCCTACCCAAAATCGGGGATTTTGTCCGGGGATTATGTTCGGGGGATTATGTCCGGGGGACTATATGTCCAGGGATTACGTCCTGGACTCCTGGGGATTATGTCACATTTTGAGGATTTCATTGTGAATCATAATTTATCTGAAAACAAGCAAACACAAAAGCAGATTCTGAAGATTATTTTTGCTCTTTGGTATGCTTTAGTAGCTGTGATGATTCTGGAGTTATTACCGTAAAACGGTATTTAGGCCGCCATTTTCCAAGATGGCGGCTTGGATTTAAGGGGACATTTGATATTTTTGTCTGCAGTAGGCCTTTCTTAACAACTGTGCCAAGTCTCCACTTCCTGCTAATTTGTTGAGTCGAGTAATGCTTTTCTGCTAAAAAGCCATAAAACCTATTTGCACTTTGTATATCACACTGAAATACAGAATTATTTTTTTAATCCTATGTAACTTTTTTATTTTTTAATCCTACAAAAAAACGTTACATACAAGAAATGTTCCCCTTTTAATGAAGAGTATTTATGCTCTTTTGTATATTTTAGTAGCTGTGACGGTTCTGAAGTTATTGTCGAAAATCCGCATTTAGGCCGCCATTTTCCAAGATGGCGGCTTTTCCACAGCCTGGATTTATGGGGACTTTTGATATTTTCATCAATATGGCTTACTTAACAACTGTGCCAAGTCTCTACTTCCTGCTAATTTGTTGAGTCGATTAATGTTTTTTCTGCTAAAAATCCTCTACTATTGACTGCAGGGGCAGCCGGGGCACGTGTCGGCCAATAATTGAGGAGGGAACATTCCTCCCCCCAAAAAAATCGAGAGGAGAATTTCTTGAAATGTTAAAATATTATGTTTCAATATAGACAGAATTCTTCAAAAACAGAGACAAAGAACTGAAATACTACCAGAAATTCATAATTAAAACAAAGCAATGACATGCGTCGAAAGGTTTTCGCTTTGTTTCCTGTCCATCTGGTTAACTTTTGTAACTCATGTACATTGCCCTTTTCTTCGGACTCGGCTGTGCTACGGCGTTACATGAATCGTCTTATTATTATTATTAACCAACGAACTAGAGCTGGAAGTTGATTTTAACGAGGATCGGATGAATAGCAATGATCAGGGCTGTAGTCGAGGGTATACATACGCGGGTATACAGCGTATACTACCCACCTCTAGAGACCGTATACTCACCTCACAAAATATTTATATTCATTTATATTAAAATACTATAGCATATACTCACAAAATAATGTAGCGTATACTCACCTCTAATTTGTTTAGGAAAAGTAACCGGTAGCGTGTACTCACCTCTAATTTGTTTAAGAAAAGTAACCGGTAGCGTGTACTCACCTCTAATTTGTTTAGGAAAAGTAACCGGTAGCGTGTACTCACCTCTAATTTGTTTAGGAAAAGTAACCGGTAGCGTGTACTCACCTCTAATTTGTTTAGGAAAAGTAACCGGTAGCGTGTACTCACCTCTAATTTGTTTAGGAAAAGTAACCGGTAGCGTGTACTCACCTCTAATTTTACCACTACAGCCCTGGCAATGATGGCAGTCAAGTCTAGCTCTGAGCCTCTAAGACTCGATGACTGTCCAGATATATTTTGGACAAGTTTATGCCACTGTTTCTGGTACTGTTGCTCGGATAACTGAAGAAATTTCCGTCCTTTGCCGATCTTTAAAACAGTATATTATGCTATTGGTCTGTTGGTAGCGCTATTGATCTCCAAAGCAATATTGGTCTTCCCGCTGAACGCTGTTGGTCTTAACTGATCAATGTTTGCATTTGTCGGGTTATTACATCAGCTGTGTTAACACACTGTGTTATAGCAACAGCATATGGTCTGCAGTCTTTCATTGCCTCGATACCATCAAAGGCTTGCTTACCCGCCATAGCCTGGCTTCTGCATGTTGGCTGATACATCGGGTTTCAACCTGGCTTGTCCAGTGTATGTGGGTGCTCGATAGTGTAGTGGTTAGCGCCCTGGACTGTCAATCAAGAGGTCGGGGGTTCAAACCCCGCCAGGGCAGAAATTTGGTTTGAGATGTCGACTACACCTGCGCCCCCTAGTCAACTCAGCTATGATGAGTACACTGACCGTACACTGTCGGTGGGAAGATGAGGCGGCGACTAGCCAAATGTCCTTATATGCCGAGGCTAAGAAAATTAAGTCGCTAACACTTCATACCCATGACTCCCTCAGGGCTAGCTTAAGGGACTGCTCTTCTCCAGTGTATCATGGATTTTGATTTCACATAAGAGACTGATGTCTTGCACATTGTGATAATGGCTCTATGAAAGTCATTTGATTAGATTTGATTAAAGGGTGAACTATGATTAACATTTAGTCACAGACATGTTAAGCTTTTAATCTTGCTTTAAGTGCTAATTTTGCGGTTAATGCAGTAGTAACATTATACTGTCATTGTATCAATACGCTATACTGCAAGCGTTAAATTGCAATGGCAATTATATCAACGTTATAATTTCATTGCCATCATATCGACACATTGCAGTGACAAAGTTACACTGTCATTGCGTTATTACATTGCAGTAGAAGAAGTATTGTGCAGCCATTACATCTATAAATACATTGCAACGCTAAGGTTGCATTGTCATAGCTTCATTGCATTGAAATAGCAACATTATGTTGTGGTGTCATCAGTGCATTTTATGGCCTTGGTGTCATCAGTGCATTTTATGGCCTCATTACATTGCAATAGCAGCATTTTGTTTCGATTTCATCCGTACATTGCGGCGCCAACAATACATTGTCGTAGCATCATTACATTGTCGTAACAACTTCACGTTGCCATGGCATCAATGTAGGGCGGTTATCATCCCCTCGTCATAACCAGGGAATCTAGTCATTGTAAGCATCCGTTCCTGGCTTTATGCCTCGGGCACTGATTCATGGCAGCCAGGAAGCCATAAAAGGACCAGCGTCTCCCGTCCGTCCGTCCAGTCTCTTACAGATCAAGAGCTCACCAGGGAACTCTTAGATCCCGTCCGCCTGACAGCCGTTGCTATAAATTCCCGCTTTTCCATTGCTCATCCAAGTCCGGGTTAATCTTTGAGGACATTCTGCCAATCCGCTGCTGATGCCCTTCAAAGAAGGAACAAATCGAGTTCAACTGTTTCTGCCGATTCGAGCCACCGTTTAGAAAACGTTTCGTGTATACGTTGAGCTTGACGTTGGTTGGGGTGGATAGATGAATGGTTGGCTGGTATGAATGGATGGATTAAAGGATGTTTGGAAATAGATGGATGGATGGATGGATGGATGACTGGATGGATTGATGGGTGGATGGATGGATGGATGGATAGATGGATGGATGGACGGATGGATGGATGGATGGATGGATGGATGGATGGATGGATGGATGGATGGATGGATGGATGGATGGATGGATGGATGGATGGATGGATGGATGGATGGATGGATGGATGGATGGATGGATGGATGGATGGGTAGATGGATAGCTGGATGGATGGATGGATGGATGGATGGATGGATGGATGGATGGATGGATGGATGGATGGATGGATGGATGGATGGATGGATGGATGGATGGATGGATGGATGGATGGATGGATGGATGGATGGATGGATGGATGGATGGATGGATGGATGGATGGATGGATTGGTAGACGGATGGATGGATGGATGGATGGATGGATGGATTGATGGATGGATGGATGGATGGATGGATGGATGGATGGATGGATGGATGGATGGATGGATGGATGGATGGATGGATGGATGGATGGATGGATGGATGGATGGATGGATGGATGGATGGATGGATGGATGGAAGGATGAATGGATGAATGCATGCATGCATGCATGGTTGCATGGATGAGTGGATGGATGGATTGATGGATAGATGGATGGATTGGATGTGGATGGGTCGGTGAGTGGGTTGGTGGGGTTTGGGATTGGGTGGGGTTCTGGATGGGTGGGTCGATGGGTGGATGGTTAGTATGGGTTCTGGGTGGGTGGGTTTGTCTGGATGGTTGTTTGGGTGGGTAGGTGGGTGGGTGCGTCTTTGGGTTTTGGGTAGGTGGTTGGGCTAGTGGGATGGATGAAAGGATTTACTGATAGATGAATTCTCTTTTTGAGTTAGACACAGCACAAAAGAACTGTTACTCTACATTACATTCAGTGACTACTTCATATTAATTACAGCCAATAGCTGTGTTTTAAAACTCTAATAATAATCCTCTAGCTTTATATTTGTCGGTAAACTGTTCTAAAGTTATTGCAGACCTGGGTAACCCTATTAGATTAATTAATGTTAGAGACATCTGCAACGCTTAACGGAGGTTCGTATACAAGGTGTTGTAAATGTCTGCATGGATGCATACATGCAAACATACATACATACATAGTATTACATGCATACATACATACGTAACTGTAATTGTAACCGAGCACTTATATGGCGACACTCAGATCAGCGGCGCTCTCAGCCCACATCAGTGCCAACACCCGCAAAAAGGAAGGTTTTCAGGCGTCTACGGAACTGGAGAGGAGAGAGGGGAAGAAACTGTTGGCAGAGAGACAAAAGCAAACAGTACCAGGCGGATGGACCCACATAGACGAAGCATACATCCATACATACATACATGCAGGGCTTTGTTGTGTATTCCAGTGTCATCGTTACTTGGTGACAGATCTCTTTGTTCTGCAACACAGGAAGATCTGACGTTGCATACTGTCACAATTCAACATGGAAGTTTTGCAGTGAGCGTCCTCTCATTCTGGAACTGGCTTCCATGCAACCTGTTACATGGGCTTCTTCTACGTCCCATGCCTCTGTCTCGGAAGCGGTTGAAGACCATTTTGTTCAATTGTGGTCTTGTGTAATCGGATCGGGAGCAACTCTGATGAGTTTTCTTGAAGAAGCGCTATATAAACAAGCCCATACAATGACAATTACATTATATACTCACAAGTATACAATCGCACTCATACATAGACGCGTAGACTCACATACTCTAAACTTCATGCATTCAGAATTGCCAGTACAAGGACCTCTCGTTGCCCTTCATGAGCAGATGAGTCTTTATATAGGTGCTATATAAATTGTCTCATGTGGGACAGAGTGGGGCAGTTGCAGTGGGAACAGAAACTACGAACTTTAAAGTTTCTTCCTTAAAAGACGGAATTCATTATTATTATCAGATAATTCAGTGCATGGATGAAAGGCCGTAACAACGTAATCAGTTCTTTGGAATGCGTCGCAGTCAACCACAGTTCGTTCTCCGCATGCAGTTCTCGTTTGTGCTCTTATTCTATCACGTTGCTGCCGGCGCTTACAAACACGTCGTTTTTTCCCTATCGATCTCCTTTCACGAAGAGGAAATTGAAGTTGGTGGCATTTGCTTTTTTCATAATACTCGGGGCAATTGACTTTTTGCAACTCTGTCCGCTTTCCCATTGAGAACGTCCGACGCGGCGGTCGAGAGTGATAAAGTCGCTTTAATTACCGGCGATTCTTGCCTCGCTTCTGACAATGTGCCGCCGCGGCTTTTATAGAACGAGCGATGGGCGATTTGGACTGCTCATCAATTGCTATTGTGTCGATTTACGCCGAAAGACGCGTATTTACTTGAAATTTCGTCGTACGCGGCAGCGATTGGTTGTGCCGCCGCCCGCGCAGATTCCAAGTCCCGTCGGTAATCAAGGCACGAAATCTGATTTCGTTGCCGCGGTTCTTCTCTGTGGAGATGACCGCAGTGGTGCATCCGCGGCCGACGACACAGCAGGCATTAGGCGAACCATCGGAGTCAATCGAAGTAAAAACAGTGGCAAGGCCAGCGTTGTGGCACTTGGAAAGCTTTATGAAAGCCAGTTAGTTGACGGTAGTCCGCGCCAGTGCGTTCTCTCGCTCGCTCGCTCGCTCGCTTTCGGGCTGCGTTGGAAAGGAGGGATTGATGGAAATCGAAGTTTCGACGTACTGTATACGGCGCGTATAGGGACAATGGAGACATTTGGCTGCGGAATGAGTTGCGGTAATGGTTCCGGGCGCCCGGAGTTAAGTAGGTAATTGTGCTTTCAGTGCGATAATTTGTTGGGCGCTTGTTTCCGATGGAGCTAAATCGAATGGGAGCCGAATTAAATCAATGAAGAAATGCCGGGCAGCTGTCTGCTTTGCATGCCATCCACGACCTGCCCGTCCGCTGGGGCAGATGGATGATCTGTCCAGATTTTGATAGATAACGGGACAGACCGAATGGATTGATTCGTGAAAATCTTTACACTTCTCCTGGTAACAAATCTCTCGCTTCGTCCGACTGGACGTGGGAACGACGGTTCTGCGAGAGTTTGCATGTCTCTTTTGCCGGTTGAATAGGCCCCTATGTATCGGGGAGTGGATCGCAAGAGATATCGAACGGGGGTTATCGTTATTTGTAAGTGGTGTCGCGATTTGTGTGTTTTTCAGCGCTGATTTATCTTTCGAAAGCGTATCGCGATTGCGTTTCTGGCATCGATTCGTCTTGTTTAGGATAGTGCTATATATTCGCTGTTGTATTTTCAACATTGATTTTTCTTTGTAACTGATATTAAGAATATATGCTATGACGTCAGTTTATTTTTCTCTAAGGGGTATGAGTCGTACTTTAACTTTGATTTACTTTAAGTTCGATAGTTTAGTGGTTAGCGTGCTGGACTGTCAGTCGAGAGGTTGGGGTTGAAATCCCATCAGGGCAGAAATTTGGTTCGAGATTTTGCTCCACCTGCATCCCTAGCTAACTCAGCTATAATGAGTACGCTGACCGTACGCTGTTGGTGGGAAGATGAAATGGTGAGGGAGAGGACTGGCCACTCGCCCTCATATGCCGAGGCTAAGAAAATGAAGTTGCTAACACTTCTTACTCATGGCTGCCTTAGAGATGGCTTAAGGGACTCCTTCTTCTTCTTCTTCTTCTTCTTCTTCTTCTTCTTCTTCTTCTTCTTCTTCTTCTTCTTCTTCTTCTTCTGCTTCTTCTGCTTCTTCTTGTTCTTCTTGTTCTTCTTGTTCTTGTTCTTGTTCTTCTTCTTCTTCTTCTTCTTCTTCTTCTTCTTCTTCTTCTTCTTCTTCTTCTTCTTTTTAGGAGTAGTGCTATTCGATGTTGTGTTTTCAACATTGATTTACTTCGTATACATAAGCTTACGCTTCTTCTTTGCCTTTTTAGGAGCAGTACTATTCGATGTTGTATATTCAACATTGATTTTCTTTGCATACGCTTCGGCGTCAGTTTTTCTGTTCTTTTTGTATCATCAGTCATATTTTTGACGTACTTGCAGTTAGAAAGGGTTTCCTGACTGGGTTTTTCTATTACTTAATTAGTGCTTGAAAGAGAGTATACCTTCGTTTTGTCTAGGAAAGTGCAGCACCCCTCAAGAGACGTTGTATGTAAATTTGTGACCCTTTTAGCTTTATATCCTGCAGGCTATTTATGTTGGCTTTTTGTTGTTCGTCTTTGTCCGTGAAAAGGAAGAGATGTCCAGCTGTTTCATTGCTGTTTTGTTCTGTGCTTCGGCTGAGAGCTCTAACGACAACAGCACTAAATACCTATCTGTAGATTGTTCTTTTCTGGATGTGTTTGGCAGCCCTTTTTTGCCATTTTTAAGAGTTTGCAATTTTTATTGTTTATTTAATCAAGTCTTTGTTTAACTCTTTAATTAATTGACTTCATTTAATTCTTTAATTTATTTCTTAATTTGTTAACTTTATTTAATTCTTCAATTTATTAAATTTATTAATTTTTTTAATTTATTCTTTAAATTATTAACTTCATTTCATTCTTTTATTTATTCTTAATTTGGTAACTTTATTAAATTTTTTAATTTATTAACTTTATTAAATTCTTTTATTTATTCTGTACTTTTTAACTTTATTTAATTTTGCAATTTATTAACTTTATTCAATTTCAGAGAATTTCTGTAATCTTTTGGAATAATATACAGATTTAAATTATATTCATTTTTATTTGATTTTCTCTGTGTACATGTTTGAGTGATAGAAATGTTCACCCGTTTACTTTGTTCTTTTTAATTGACACTGCCGCTGTTTCTTTTATGTTAATTAACGTTTATTTTAATTAAATTAATTGTTATATTTCAGCCTTGGAAAATGACAAACTGTGAGACTTTGGCACGGATTAACTTTTCCCTCTGCTGACGTCTGAGTTCGTTTTCCATGGATCCACTGGAGCGACCATCGAGATCCTTGCATTCCCGAGGGCGTCGGGATTATCCAGGGGGGAGCCAGTACAGCTCATCGGAGGGAGAAGACGTTCCCGCCAATTGTCTGGACAGGAGTGGAGTAGCACGAGGTGGATGTGAAGCCTCGTCACATGGCAACCAGAAACGATGGCCACAGGAAGCAAGAATGAACATTGATCCGTCATATCTTGGTACGTTGGTCACCGAATCTGTTTCTGCTGTGTTCTCAGGCAGTCTGTTTTGAGCTGCATTGTGAATGGATGGGTGGGTGATTTTGGTTGGTGGGTGGATGAGTGGGTGAGACTTGTGTGGGTGGGTGGGTGGATGAATGGATGCACTGTGGATGGGTGTGGAATCTGGGTGGGTTGGTTGGTGAGTGGATGGATGGATGGATGGGTGGATGGGCAGATGAATGGGTGTAATGTTGATGGCTGGGTGAGCTTGGATGGACAGGTGTATGGCTAGATGGTTGGGTGGGTGAATGGATGGGTATATGGATGGGTTGATGAATGGGTGTAGTGTGAATGGGTGGGTGGGATATGGGTGATTTGGTGGTTGGATGGGTGGATGGACTACTGGATATATGATTGAATGATCGAATACCGAAATACTTGAAGGACTGAGTCAAATAAATTACATATTGAGCAAATGCTCAAACTAATAAATGAATTAATGAGCGAACGAGTATGTACATAATAGGTCATTTATCTAGTGCCTTCATCCAGTCGACGTGGTGCCGCATTTCAGGTCACTTGGCGAGTAAGAAGTGCCCTCCGGTCGTCGACAGCCCTGGAACGAGTACGATGAATCGGCTCTACAGCTACCTGAGTGGCTCCGATGGAGAGGGAGAGGCTCCTCCACATCCGCCTGGCTCCGGAAGGATGTGGGAGGCGCGCCGGAAGTCTCCATCTTCGAGCTGCAGCAGCATCAGTGCCAACGGCAGCAGCTGTGCCTCTGACTCGCCCTGTGACCCGGAGGAGATGGTCATCGAGTCGCAGAATGACCAGGCAACGGACACGATGGACAGCAGTGGAATCGGAGAGAATGTCTACTCGAGAATCAAAGATTCAGGTGGGTGTTCGATTCATTTAACTTTCATAAACATATCGAGCGAGTTCAGTGGTAGTTACATGTAGTTAGTTACTGTTTAACGACACTGTGTCATAACAAAGATGACTAGCGTCCCCCTCCTACTTTCTCCAGGCATGGAACTGACACTGCCAAAGTACGAGCAGTGGCGGAGTTAGTTCAGTAGTTTACCTGTTTGGTTATTTAACAGCCTGCATTTGTGGGACACGGTAGCCGATTGGTTAGAGAGATCGCCCTCTAACACGGAGAGTACGGGTTCGAGCCTCCTGAGACAGTTAGCCTACTGTGTAGGGACCTTGGACAAACCACAGTTGCTCAGCGTCATCAATTGATGCGTGGTTGTTTGATAGTGGCGCTTTATAAATACGTAATAAAGTTGCATTGCTGACTTACTTATTTGTTCCTTGCAGGTTTTTTTTCTCCAATTAAGGTGTCAGCTTGTTGTAAGCTAAGAGATCCAAGCTTAGTCACTAGAGTTAGAACTGCTCTGTCCTCAGGTAGAAGCCACATTTACTTTCCTGTGAGGACTGTTAGTAATTAATTAATTAAATAAAATTAATAAAGAAGGTGTACAATGATTTCCTTACATCACCTTACCATACATTACTCTATATTGCATTGCCTGCTCTACCTTACCTCGCTTACTTCATGGTGCCTTACCTTACCTAA
>OY744617.1:27667337-27712313 GCA_963556255.1 Allolobophora icterica
GCTAATAACTAATTTACTTCCACTTAAGTCAACTCCTCCATCTTTTACTTTGTTCATTAAGATGTGGAATGAAAAGCAATTATAATTGTAATTAGTTACTTCTATCGTGCTGGTGTCTAATGCAGAAGGCATCAGCCGATGACGCACCAAAACGAAGCCGAAATCAGGTCAATATCCAGAAGAGCAGTCCGTAAGACAGAGAGGCAGTCTATGGTGGTTATAAACATTTTGACAAGGGGAGGTATTAAGTTTTGAAAGAAATGACAGCTGAAAGGACAAATAGACACGTTGTCTTAGCCACATTGATTCTGTTAGCACGATCCGTACACGGGAACCTTAACTGGTGTGATGCCTAGTCAAACGGTCAGCGGTGGTGAAGGATCTCACTTTCTATATAAACACTTGAAAACGCTTCTTCTTCCGTCGGGGATTGGGCTGGGATCGCCTCTGGGTAGTTATCCCAGAACGGCGCTATATAAACGCTCTGAATGAATGAATGGATAAATGAATGAATGAATGATTGATTGAATGAATTCACCGGGAAAATCGGAATCAGCCGCGTTGTGTTTGACTCTTGCCGGCCACGTGATAATTCCTGTGGCCCCATATACCCTGTCATCCGGCTCGCTCATCTTCCTCCTTCAAAGGTCCTGCTGCTGCTGGATTAATGTGGCTTTGGTCCTAAATCCACAGATCTGTCATCTTAGGTGCCTGGTGGCAGTTTCCATCCTCTGCAGCTGGTCCTGCTGCTGCTCTCTCCACGGCCGCATCTATTCATCATTCAGCCGAGTTAGACCCCAATTTTTATCTGCATTTCATCTAAGTTGCATAGTTAACTTTGGCTCTTCATCATCTGTATAGTCTGACGTTGGAAATGTAAATGTACACGATTTTATATAGCGACCATACGGCCTCGACCCAGATCACTTTTCAGTGAAATGATCGGGTGAGATCCTTCACCACCGCTGCCCGTTTGAATAGGCACCACGCCAGTTAAGGTTCCCGTATACGGACCGTGCTATCACGAGATTTAAATCTCTGAAATAAGCCACCATTGAGAAACGAACTTGGAACCATTTGCGCAGATGAAAACATGGGACGGACGTTGTTACTAACGTAGCTAACTGGGCTAGGAAAATCTATGTTCCGTTTGTGGTTTATTCCGTTTGATGTATATTAGTTGAATAATTATGTCTGCTTATTACTTTAATATTCTGTTATGGAAAAAGTATGTTATTTGTTTAGTTGGTCTAAGTTATGTAAGTTGCACGTGACTGTTTATCTCTGGATTAATTAATTTATGAATTAATTAATTTATCTCCTCATTTATGAATAGTAATTCTATTAAACGAAAATAACGATGATGATAATAATGATAATATTAAATAATAATAATAATAATAATAATAATAATTTTAAAAAAAATAATAACGAGAATGATAATAATGATAATAATAATAATAATAATAATAATAATAATAATAATAATAATAATAATAATAATAATAATAATAATAATAATAATAATAATAATAATAATAATAATAATAATAATAATAATAATAATAATAATAATAATAACGAGTAGGTGCAGTTGCAGACACTGTTCCTCATCTCCATTAAGTTTTTAAATCCCACGGGGAATCATATGTACCTCATGAAATAATCTTCATAGTAATAATAATAGCATCTGCAAGATTTGAAATTTGTCATTCCATATAATTATTCCTCTTGTCACTTTCATTCCCTCATTCAGTGTCCTGATCCTCAATTCTAATATTTAGATTTCAATGTTCTCTCCCTTATCTTGCCCTCAGTGACGTCACTGCCTCTGCCCCTCCCCTCAGTCGAACCCCTAAGGTAGTGGGAACTGTACGTGGTTGATCATCTATGCGTGAACTAATTAACTCCAGATTGGTCTAATTGCGCCTGAGGCAACTAATCCCATATTCTGCTATCGCTTTCTCCTATACTCAGGCGTACAATTTTTTATTCAACTTTGAATAAACCGAATGAATCCCACACAGTGCACTACATGCAAGATTCGAAGGCAGACCAAGACTACGCTGGATAGATAATATAACCGAGGACATAACATTACTTGGACTAACACTAAGGGGGGGCAATAGACTTGACAAATGACCGAGGACAATGGAGATCTTTTGTTCGTACCCATCGCCGCCAAATGGCTGGCGTCAGGAACTGATGATGATGATGATGATATGTCTATTTAAATTATTTCAATACGTATCCAAAGCAGGATAAATGAACTTACAAGTTGATAGTTCACAGAACAATCGGGTCTTTTATTATTACACAAATAATGCTTTAATTCTAGTTTTAAATCTGATAAGACTTCACTGTGCCTGTCAGCATCATATCAGCAGCATCAAACGGCCATACAATGACAAATACCCATTCCTAACAATGAACAATATATCCTTGTTTTGCAGATAGCATTGATCTGCTTGCTGCATTTGACACTGTTGACCACAGTTAGATACACTGGCATGGAATATAATTTTATTATTACTCTTATTACGCATTTATTAAGCGCCGCTATCTAATGACCAAGCATTAATTGATGGTGTGTTGAGCAATTGTGAGTGAAGGACTTGTTCAAGGTGCCTACACAGTGACTGTCTTAGGGCAGTCTCAAACCCGTGTCTTAAGGAATGGGTAGCTCCAATTTTAGATCCAAACTACCTGCTTCATGTGATACTGTTGACCACAGTTTTAATCTGGCTTTCGTCAGCCTGCTGCATTGGCCACTGTTGACCACAGTGTGTGTGTGTGTGTGTGTGTGTGTGTGTGTGTGTGTGTGTGTGTGTGTGTGTGTGTGTGTGTGTGTGTGTGTGCGTTTTGTGTGCGTGTGTGTGTGCGTGTGTGTGCGTGTGTTTGTGTGTGTTAATCGGACCACCACCTCACCCTAGACTCGGAATTGGTTCTTATCTGTAGATATCCTAAGCAGATAGAATCTATCTGTGTGGTTCATAGTTCAACTCTACGAGCTCTGGTGTCTTTCTCAGATCTGTTCCTGAACGTATAAATATTTTACTGCCAATGGCGACAAGGGCGTTTGTTTGTTCTTTATAATAATACCCTTGATGAGTAGTTACTTGACAGTGATATTATTATCTAGCCGAAGCACAGTTGTCTGGTTGTAGGAAAGGGTTTGCATCTTGATTTTAAGTGTTTGCTCCTGTGTGGCTAACAATAAACATCTCTGGCACTTATTGCGATGTTATCCACACAGATTCTTTGATGGCCCTGTTGATATATATTCAGTTCTTACGTTTTCCATTCAGCTGTACAAAGATACGATTGAAAATTACAGAGCTGTACTGGCAAACTGTCTAGCTATATGGGACGCGGAGGCAGAATGGTTAGAGAGCTCGGCGTAACATGGAGGGCCCTGGTTTGAGTCTCCACTGAGGCGGTCCCTGTGAAGGGACCTTAAGCAAGTCCTTCACTTATGATTGCTCAGCACCGTCTGTGCCCTGTCGTGTGTGCACTTCTAAACTTTGGAAGAAGGGTAATACAAAATACAGTTGTACTGTATTGTTTTAATAATAAGTACATGTAGCAGTTGTGTTGACGTGTGGTAAGTAGCAGTTATCAACTTATCAGAGTAGCAGTTATTCTCTTTGATGAATTTCCAGAGTACAGTAAAACTGCAAATGTTGGTGCCTTTTATTTGCTCTCTTTCATAACCACAGCAAGCATGTACGGCGACCTAATGTAAGGTACGGTAATGTGCAAGACTACAGAAAGTACGACATAAGAAAATAATAGTTAAGGATCCAACAACTCTACTAGATAAAGTCGTTCAACGAAGACTCCGATGGTTTGGACATGTACAGCGAATGCCAGTTGACCGAATCCCACACAGTGCGGCCCTGGGCTTATCGCATGGACCTTCAGCTTTGATGACTATTGTCAATTAATGGCAAAATAACTTACCTTAATGTTCCTTACTGGTCTTGCCTTGCCTTGTGTTGGCTCACCTTGGCTTGCTTACAACTTACCTGCCTAGCCTTGTCGTATATTTACGATGCCTTGTCTTGTACAGGTGAAGATGAGCGCCTGGGGGGCATGATGGTTGCTCCCGTCGTTCCGACCTTCCCACGCACTGTTCCGCGGACCATCAGCCTCCCAAGGGAACATCGTCAGTCGATCACCGACAGCGCCTTCGTCCCGGTCCGGCAGAACGTCCTGCCACTTCCTGCCAGCGATCCCACCCCGCCAAGTGGCGTTACCACCGCGAGCTGCCAAGTGGCAGTGGCCGGCGGTGGTGGTGGTGGTGGTGGTGGCGGCGGTGTGGCCCAGACGAGGATCTTAGATGAAGCACAGGCTCGCATCAGTGCTGCCGCTGCCGAAAGGTCAGTAGAGGCGCTATGTAAATGAACAAATGCATACATACATACTTTCATACGTACAATCATACATACATACATACATACATACATACATACATACATACATACATACATACATACATACGTACGTACGTACATGCATACATACATGCATACATACATACATGCATACATACATACATGCATACATACATACGTACCTACGTACATGCATACATACATGCATACATACATACATTCATACATACATACATACATACATACATACATGCATATATACATACATATATACATACATACGTACATACATGCATACATTCATGCATACGTACATACATACGTACATACATACATACATTCATGCATACGTATATACATACATGTATTCATGCATACATGCATATATACATACATACATACATACATATACATACATACATACATACATATACATACATGCATACATACATACATACATACATACATACATACATACATACATACATACATACATATACATACATGCATACATACATACATACATACATACGCACTTTGCATACGCACATTCATACATGCACACATTCGGGAACACTTAGGCAAAATACGCATACACAGGGATTTCGTTACTCTTGTGCGGAAGATGAATAATGGGCGACGGGGGGGGAGAGAAGCTGGAAGGCGGGGTCGAATTGTCTTCTGCCGTAAGCGATCCATCAATCAATCAACGTGGTCACCAGTCATAAATAGTGACGGAACACGTAGCGCCTCCGTTTATTTATCTGCCACAGGTGTAGCGTCGCTCCAGCCCCAGAATCTTTTGCGGGTTAATTAAGTCTTGGTGACAGCAAGGATCAATTCCATAAATCTAGACTAAGTCTTACACCGTAAGCGTATGGCAGTCTTACACCGTAAGCATACTGCAGTCTTACACTGTTACACTGTAAGCTTAGTGCAGTCTTACGTTGTAAGCTTAGTGCTGTCTTACACTGTAAGCTTGGTGCAGTCTAACACTGTAAGCTTCGTGCAGTCTTACACTGTAGGCGTATTGCAGTTTTACACCATAAGTGTAGTTCAGTCTTGTACTGTAAGCTTAGTGCAGTCTTACACCATAAGCATAGTGCAGTCTTACACTGTAGGCATAGTGCAAAGTCTAATATGCTGCCAATGTAGCGCAGTCACTAGCTGGACGCATACCGTAAAATCTTTAAGGATAGGTGTGGTACAAAGTCAGATTGGAAATGTACTTCCACCATTAACATTTCTTTTGTAATGTAACGTAAATGCGTTAAAGCTGCATTAGAGTGACCAGCTTATTCACTCCACTCTATGTCAAACCAACCCTTTAAGAGCCGGGATGCTGTGTGGGTTTCAGCACAAGCTCATAATTGGGGAGGGGATCCAATCCTCCTTCAGCTTGGAACCCGATGGAAAGTGAACACAATGGCAGCATTGATAGAGGTTATGATGGAAACAGTGGTAGAAATTCTGATGGAAACTGTGGTAGAGATTATGCTGGCAATGATGGCGGAGATTATGATTACAATGGTGCCAGAGATTATGATGTCAGTGGTGCCACAGATTATGCTGGCAACGACGGTGGAGATTACGACTTCAGTTGTGCCAGAGATTATGATGGCAATGATGGTGGAGGTTATGATTTCAATGGTGCTAGAGATTATGCTGTCAAAGATGGTGGAGATTATGATTTCAGTGGTGCCAGATATTATGCCGGCAATGAGGGTGGAGATTATGATTCCAGTGGTGCCCGAGATTATGCTGGCAAAGATGGTGGAGATTATGATTTCAGTGGTGCCAGAGATTATGCTGGCAACGATGGTGGAGATTATTATTGCAATGGTGCCAGAAATTATGCTGGCAATGACGGTGGAGATTATGATGTCAGTGGTACCAGAGACTATGCTGGCAACGATGGTAGGCCCTATTTTGTTACTGTTGATGATGCGATTGGTATGCAAGTGCACCAGCATAAAGGGTTCGATTGAAAAATCGTTTTATTTTATCGGATTATCTGGAATTGATCTGGTTTGATGTTTCTTCTGCTCGCAACGAAAGATATAAAAATCAGATCAACATGGTTAAAGAGGCGGATGATGACTGGTCGAGATATGCCGCCCAACCGTAAGTAACCCTCCCCCAAACCGCTCCCCTATTTTGCAACATCGATATTTCTGTTCTCTGTTGGTGTTTTTTTGTTTCAGTGTTTTATGTGTTGCATGAGTTCTTTTGGCCGCTGTGTAAGGGCACGTGACTCGGCTGTGTATGACGTGACCTGTTAATACCCAAAAGAAAAGCAATTTAGATGTCACCGTTTTGCTAACTGTATCAATAAATCATAACCGTAATCTCGAAATTGCTAAAGCGATGCTTAAAAACTAAGCGCAAGGCACCGGCTTATTCTCGAGTGCTCAGTCATGTCAGAGAGGTTGTCCAGGGATACCAAGTGGAGGTCCGGGCGCCAGGATGAATGACCAGTGAAGAAAAATTGTTGAGTTTCATGTTAAAAGCATAAAAGTAGACATCACTGCGGACCGATGACAAGTAAGAGATTTAGCTACAGGTTAGTGTAAGGAAGATTATAGGACTGGAAGGCAATATATTGAGCCGGGGATTTTGCTCAAAGGGATCTTAACGCAACAGAGGCAACAGGAAGTTTGCTCAAAGGTAAGCTGAGGCAACTGCAGAGAGGCCTGGAGGACTTTCTCAAGTTGATAGGTAAGGGGAGAGTTTGCTCAAGGAAACAGCTAGAGCCCAAGATTTTACTTAAAGGGACAGAAAATAAAGCCAGAGATTTTGCTTTAAGGGACAGAAAATAGGGCCAGAGATTTTGCTTAAGGGAGAGCAAATAGTGCCAGAGATCTTGCTTAAGGGAGAAAATAGGGCCAGAGATTTTGCTTGTATGTTGAGAAAATAGGGCCAGAGATTTTGCTTGTATGTTGAGAAAATAGGGCCAGAGATTTTGCTTAAGGGAGAGCAAATAGGGTAAGAGATTTTGCTTAAGGAAGAGCAAACAGGGTCAGAGATTTTGCTTAAGGGAGAGCAAACAGGGCCAGAGATTTTGCTTAAAAGGGACATAAAATAGGCCAGAGATTTTTCCCAAGAGGACAGATAAGGGGGCCAGTGATTGCCAGATTGCACTCCTTGCGTCATAAACACTGTGTCCTGTTACGTTGCATTGCGCTGGTTTATCAAATTGATTGCACCAGTTGTTGGCTTGTATGGAAGGCCATTAGTTGATGCTTCTGCAAATTACTTCCATTCCTCTATTTACAAGTAGAACTTTTGTATTGCATGAAGTTAGGCAGACTGGTGTACGGTAAGATGAATCGTCAACCTGGAACCAGTTCTGTCTTTACCTGTCTGTTGATTTTGTTTTGACTGAGCACTTGTGAATAAGCTGGTTCCTGTGACTTAGCTGTTTTGGGCGCTGTAGAAATCTCGAGATTATGATTACAGTTGTGATCAGTTACAGTTCGCAGAGTCCTGTAGTGCTTTTGACTCATGAAGCACGAATATGACAAAAGTAATCGAACAACAAGACAGGCTGTCCTGCAGGTCTTGACAATCAATTGTCTGTTTACTAAGATGGTTTGAAGATTTGAATTCCAATAAATGAGTGAGCGTACATGTATTAAGTAGGATCAGTGGCGCACTTGAACTTGCGTGCATCTGTTTGTGTGCCTGTATGTACTGATACTAAATCTGTCTGAATCCATGACACATCTGTGCGCTTATGTGTTTGAGTGTGTGTCTGTTTGTGTGTTTGTGTGTGTAGATGTGCTATAGGTGTGTGTAGATGTGTTTGTGTGTATATGTTTATGTGTGCTTGTGTGTGTTTGTGTGTAAGTGTAGGTGTGTGTGTTTGTGTGTGTAGATGTTTGTGTATGTGCTTGTGTGTATGTGTTTGTGTTTGTGTGTGTGTGTGTGTGTGTAGCTGTGTGTTTGTGTGTAGATGTGTTTGTCTAGGTGTGTAAGCGTGTGTGTGTCTATGTGTGTATGTGTGTATTTGTCTGTGCGTGTGTGAGTATGTGTATGCGTGTGTAGGTGTGTTTGTATGTGTAGATGTGTGTGTGTGTGTGTGTGTGTGTGTGTGTGTGTGTGTGTGTGTGTGTGTGTGTGTGTGTGTGTGTGTGTGTGTGTGTGTGTGTGTGTGTGTGTGTGTGTGTGTGTGTGTGTGTGTGTGTGTGTGTGTGTGTGTGTGTGTGTGTGTGTGTGTGTGTGTGTGTGTGTGTGTGTGTGTGTGTGTGTGTGTGTGTGTGTGTGTGTGTGTGTGTGTGTGTGTGTGTGTGTGTGTGTGTGTGTGTGTGTGTGTGTGTGTGTGTGTGTGTGTGTGTGCTTATGGCGATCTCTCAGTTTGCCTAACCTAATTTAAGGGATCTGCTGAATAAAAAACACAAAATGCCAGGAATGACGATGAATTGATGGCTTCCGTGCTTCCGGACGGCCGCATCCTCAGCGTCAGGCAGGAGGAAGATCAACACGATGCCAAGATTAATGGACTGCGCTCCTGTCACAGAGTCGCATGGCTCCGACACCCGAATGTCAAACTGCCAATAACGATGACATCTTAACGTAACCACATTAGCGGGATGTTGTGTGACCTGGCGCCGGCTCTCTGCAGAGCCTCCAAGTGATTGTGCCAGTCCGAAGCATGGATAAGGGAGGAGGGTGATGTCTAGCGCCCTGACAGCCGTAAGATGTCGTTAACATCGGAAACTAGGCCTCCTACTGCAAGCGAATCAGCTTAGCCAAAAGTGGAAAGAATAATCGAAATGCCTATGTGGACCAAAGATTATCGCGATATACCAGGATGTCTAAATGAGTCTGGAAGTTCTAAATTTACCAAAATTACAGAAATTAACGAAATTCGAGAGAATGTTAGATGCATAAAAGTATATTGAACGTTTTCAGCCGACCTTATAAGGTTGCATTTTGTTGTTTTGCATTCAATAGCTGCATGTGGGCAAGACGTTTTAAAGAGGACGATATATTAAGTGTACTGTTAAATTATTATTTTTATTACTATTACTATTATTATTATTATTATTATTTTTTTTTTTTCCCCAAGGTACATATGATCCCTTGGGGACTTAGATATTAATTAGTTGTTATGTTATTTCCAGGAGATCAGGCCTCGTCCTCCGTTGAGTCCCTGAATGTGCCACGGAATGCGATGGCATTATAACGTTGAATGCAAACGGAAAGGCGCTGGAAAAGATAGGTGCCCTCTCTCGGCTCCCCTGATTTATTATTATTATTATTATTATTATTATTATTATTATTATTATTATTATTATTATTATTATTACTATTATTATAATTTATGCATACATTTATTAGGACACCACTATCTAATGTTCAATCATTAAAAGCACTTGGTCAAGATCAGTCGCTTGTGTCGTTTCGTTCTCAACTTGAAAGTTACGTCTTTCGAATTGCTTTATATCCACCATATAGGCTGTCTCTCTATCTTGCGGACGGATCTTCTGGATATTGACCTGATTACGTCTTGGTTTTGGTGTGCCACCGGTTGATGCCTTGTGCATGAGACACCGGAGCAGTAGAAGTTACTAATTACAATTACAATTTAACATTCTCAGAGGAGGCTCAAACCTGTACTGTATGGATTACAAGGCGAGCGCTCTAACCAAACGGCTCTATGTGTCTCACAATGGTAACATATAATACATACGTGATTAGTTGATTACCATGTAGCTTGTCCTTGGTGAGGCACTCGCATTTCATTCCTACGAGCTGAGCAAGATATATATATATATATATATATATATATATATATATATATATAATATATATATATATATATATATATATATATATATATATATATATATATAACTCGACATGTTGAGATGATCAATTTCCTTTCTCAGGGTCTGAGCTAGCGTATAGTACATATTGAAAAGTCATTCATGCAAGGCCAATGCATTGTACGTATTCCTAGTCTCATGCATTTTTAATATTTGTACCTCACAGTAATGTGTTTCTTTTCTCCTTTCTTACGTGGAAAAGTTTTTCTTGTCAATTTTATATTTGTTTCTTTTCCCATTTTTTTGCATCAATTTCTTGTGAAACACGTACGGTAGCCGATTGGTTAAAAGGTTCACCTTTAAACGCCGAGTGTAAGGGTTCGAATATCATATTAAAGGAACCTTGCGCAAGTCCTTCACTCACAGTTGATTAGAACCGTCAATTGATTGATGCTTGGATATTAAACAGTGGTTTTAATTAATGCACAGTAATAAATAACTCTTAATTAAGAGCTATGTCTTATCAATTGTTCGTTTATTCATTATTTCATCAGATGTTTTTGTTACGGTTATTACTCAGTTACGCTGTACAGTCTTACTCTGCTAAGGCTTCTAAATGATTGATCGATCGCAGCAGAATCGATTGTTCTTTTTGAACGGGTTTGAACGGGAGTCTTTTCCTGGCAATTTCTTGCTTCGGTGATTTCTCCATTCACTCAGCGCTGGGCGGCTTCTGCGGTAATCGCTTATTCTGCACTTGATGAATTAGAGAAAGTGGTCAATGTGCGGATAGATTTCTTCTAGTGTAGAGTAACTGTAGCAGTCGACTGATATTGTATTTGCTCTTGGACATATATATGCGTGCAGACATGCCCACGTGCAAGCATACTCACAATGACGTATACCATGCACCGGTATGTCTTCAGCTCTCTGTTTCTGTCTGTCTGTCTGTCTATCTGTCTGTCTGTCTGTATCTCTATGTATCTATATCTCTATGTACATATCCATCTGTCTCTCTCTCTCTGCCTGTCTCTCTCTGTCTCTCTCTGTCTGTGTCTGTGTCTCTCACTTTCTTCTCTCTCTCTCTCTCTCTCTCTCTCTCTCTCTCTCTCTCTCTCTCTCTCTCTCTCTCTCTCTCTCTCTCTCTCTCTCTCTCTCTCTCTCTCTCTATATATATATATATATATATATATATATATATATATATATCCCTTCCTATCTCTGCTTCTCTCTTTCTGTCTGTCTTACTTTATATGTCTCTTGCCAAATCTCTGCCTCCCTGTTTCCCTCTTATAGTACCAGTAACTCCTCTGGCAGTAACAGTCACGACGACAATTTATTACCATTATGATGACGACAACGACAATGACGATGATGACACGGTGACTCTTAAGTGTGTCGTCTGTTTCAGCAGGCAAAACGTGACGTTTAACCCGAACGCGACCCTCGTGGCCACTCTACCGACCTACCCTTCGGTCCACAACGACTTCCGCGACTATTCGCAGTTCAGCTCGGCCAGCTACCAGGTCAAGAAGCACCTCGTCTGTCATGGCACCTGGAAGTGCGTCTCCCTAGTCCTTCTCTGTCTCATCGTTCTGCTTACAGCCATCGTCGCCTACCTTCTAGGTATACGATGCAGTTACGCTGTAGTTGTAAAAGTAAGCTTCGAATTTCTAAAGCGCTACGATGAAGCTAATCGCAGGGCACCAACCTATTCACGAGCTGTATCTTAGGCCTTTTTGGCGTATTAGAGGTTAATACTGTAGGACTAGTTCTGGATTAGGTCGTAGGCCTGTTATGGGATTATACTGTAGGCCTATTAAGGGATTATATTGCTGGCCTCTTGCGGAATTGTGTTGAAGGCCTCTTTTGGGATTATGCTGGAGGCCTATTTTGGGAATATGTTGGAGGCCTATTTTTTATTATGTTGGAAGCCTATTATGGGGCTAGAGTGAAGGCGCCGCCTAACATGCAATTAAACTGTAGCCCTAATACAGGATTGCACTGTAGGCCTATAATATGCGACTGATTACATGATAATCCGAAGCCATTTATTGCCGAAGATAATCGTAATAATAAAAGAGAGTATAGTCATTAGTCACTGAGACTTCACTACCATGATCATCTCCTAATTGACTTCCTTTGCTTCTGCTCCTTTTTTACCGTCTTCGAATCTTGACTCTGTGCTGTCGGCAATTGTCCTTAGGGTCTCATTGACCCGATTTGCTACGTTGATTAGAGCGCAGGTCAAGACGCCCCCTTACGTGACGACGTTGGCTCGTCTCTCGATGGTGGGTCACTGCAGAGATTTCAGTCTGGGATTAGTACGGTCCGTGCATGGGAAACTCAGGGACCAGGCTGTAATCTAGTCCCCCTCTTGTGGGGGGAAACAAGTTTCCTGGGGGGGGATTTTCCACCCCAACACGTGTCTACATTACAATATTGCTGGATTCTGGGGGGGAAACATCAATCCTGGGGGGGGAAATTTACCCCCCCAAAGACGTCTACATTACTCACTGCTCAGGGACGTATCTAGCGTTGGGCTTGGGGGGGCTTAAGCCCCCCCCCAAACGACGTTGAAGCCCCCCCAAACAAGTCGAGCAGTTGTATGCTTACGGCTAAAATTCGTATGAATACTGTATAAATGTTGCCATGCTCAAGGCTTAAGCCCCCCCAAACGAAAAATCCTAGTTACGTTGCTGGGGAAACTTAAATGGCGTGACACCCATTTAAACGAGCAGCGGTGGTGAAGGATCTCACCCGATCAATTCACTAAAAAATTAGCAGGGTCGAAGCCGTACGGTTGCTGTAGCATGGTCCGTACTTGGGGACCTTAAATGGCGTGGCGCCTATTCAAACGAGCAGCGGTGGTGAAGGATCTCACCCGATCAATTCATTGAAAAATGAGCAGGGTCGAGGCCATATGGAAAAGCGCGTACATTTAAATTGCCTTGTTTTTTCTCATCTCAACTCATCATGTTTGCTGTTGGGTTCAGTTATGATGATAGGACTGAGTGTCTGTGGTGAAGAGAATAAACGAACGTGAAATAAATTTCCATTAATGGAGAGGAATTTTTTCCAGCCCTAACGAGCAACCTGTTTCCCGAATCCCACTTCCCGGAGCGTTTTCCCTCTCCTCAAGCACTCTTGGGACTTCCTATCTTTTCATTTACATTCGTAAACTGATATGTGGAGCGGATATTTTTATGGTTTGCGACTGTCACATTTTAGCAATG
Source organism: Allolobophora icterica (assembly GCA_963556255.1). Taxonomy (NCBI): domain Eukaryota; kingdom Metazoa; phylum Annelida; class Clitellata; order Crassiclitellata; family Lumbricidae; genus Allolobophora; species Allolobophora icterica. The sequence continues at coordinate 27,680,742 of OY744617.1, forward strand.
AAGTTTTACAATCTTTCCTGGCATCTCGACACGGATGTCTACCTGACGGACGCCTATTACCCAAACGCCTCCCACGGGACATCGAGGAGAGGTATGCGTCTCCTTTTTAATCTAACGTACGACTTCTGCAGCACCGTTATCGTAATGTGCTTAGCATCAGTCCATAAAAACTTGTTATCTGCTAAAGAAATCCAGTATAAATCCACTGTGTTATATACTTCTAATTAGATTTTGACTAGATTTTTCCAACCTTTATCATCTTATCAGTTTCAAGACTAAACTTATTAATATTCTTTAATTGAAAAACCAAAAGCGAACCGCACATTTGTGATTGGTAGATGAAATATAAATGTTGTGATGGCTGCTTCATATTTACAAATACTACTGGCAAGCACAGTTGTTAATAGCATTGACAGCAAAGTAGCCTACGGCAACATTCTGTAGACTACCGAAGAACATGGCATCTGTTGTAAACAATAGTCTATATTTATTTTGTTGGAAAAATCGAGTAACGCGGAGAGTTTGCGTTCGAGCGCCATCGATTTATAGTTGATCTTTAAATAATGGTGCTTAATAAATGCATAATAATAATGATAATAATAATAATAATAATAATAATAATAATAATAATAATAATAATAATAATAATAATAATAATAATAATAATAATAACAATAATAATAATGATAATAACCCGAGGAATAGTGTCCGTTCCAGATGATCTACTTCTGTTAATTAATATCTAAGTCCCCGAGGTATCAAATGTACCTTGGGGCATAAAAAATAATAATAATAAATAATAATAATTAATAATAATAATAATAATAATAATAATAATAATAATAATAATAATAATAATAATAATAATAATAATAATAATAATAATAATAATGATAATAATAATAATAATAATAATAATAATAATAATAATATTATTATAGGCAACATAGGCCTGGACTTTTTAACAGACTTGGGTCGCAATCTGACACTGACAACAGGAGACAATAGGGAGACCTGCTTCTTGCTGCAACGCCTCTCAATCACCATTCAACGTTTTAACTCGGTGGCTTTTCATGGCACTCTAGTCGAGCCCGACCCGGAGGAGATGCAACCATTCCAGAATAATTAGTTTTCTTTTGTCTCCTGACAAATTTTTGTGACGCCCGAGGGATCATGTTTACCTCGGGACAAAAAAAAATAATAATAATAATAATAATAATAATAATAATAATAATAATAATAATAATAATAATAATAATAATAATAATTAAAATGACAGTTCAAAACACCAAACTGCAACCGAAAGTAAACTCTGAGGAATTTCAACGTGAAGTAATTAACTTCAACCTTAATAACTGAAATATTTTCCTACTTCCAAGTTTCATTGTTGTGATTATTTTCCGTTGGCAGATTCCTCATCAACGGGGGCTCCGTCTGTGATAGTCACCCAGTATCAACTGGGTCGGACACTTGATCTTGACATTGCACCTTACGACTTCCTGAGGACGAGTTTCTACCAGTCGACCGACGGTTCGATCAAGTTCAACCTCTCCGTTCCTCGGGGTTCGTTCATCGGAGTGTACGGTCGAAAAGGCGCCTACCCTACGCATGCGCAGTACAATTTCTTCAACGTCATTGACGGAGAGAAGTTAGTGGGGACATCTATGGAGCGACGCCAGGAAAGATCCACTGACTTTGGGGTAATTGCAGTCGTCGTTTTTCGTTGTTTTATATGAATAATTAGGTGGACAATTAGTTATTAGTTAGGAGTAATTAGCTTCATTGTCGATAATTATGAGTCAGTGCAACAGGCCCGGTTCGTCCATATGGGCAACTGGGCAGCCGCCCAGGGCCGCCAAATTTTTAGGGGCCGCCGATTTTCTATTTTTTTTAAAATATTTTTATTATTATTATTCGTAACAAGAGGTGAATGACTAAAAAAAGGTCATCAACTTTTTTTGTGTTTAGGGCCGCCGATTTGCCGATTTGCCCAGGGCCGCCAAATGTCTTGAGCCGGGCCTGCAGTGCAAAGAAGAGGATATAAGTAGACTTGGTTGTTGTGGGACACAGTAGCCGATTAGTTAGAGCATACCCTACGCATACCCTTGTAATGCAGGGAGAGTGGGTTTGAGTCTCCCCTTGAAATGGTTGCCCTGTTGGGAGGACTTTTGAGCAAGTTCCTCACTCACAGTTGCTCAGCGCCATCGACTTGATAGTGGCGCTTGATAGAAGTAGAAGAAGAGCAGTCCCTTAAGCTATAGTTTCAGGCAACCATGACCATGAATTGTTCATGACTTCATTTTCTTAGTCTCGTCATCTGAGCGCGGGTCACCAGTCCTCTCCCTAGCCGTATCATCTCCCACCGGTCGGTGTACTCATTATAGCTGAGTTGGCTAGGAGGTGCAGGTGGAGCAGAAATCTCCAACCAAATTTCTGCCCTGATGGGGATTTGAACCCCCAACCTCTCGATTGACAGTCCAGCACGCTAACCATTATACTACCGAACACCCAGTCCTCTGCTTAAAAACGCAAGTAGTTGTATATAGGCTGGTTTACTGTATGGCTAAGTTACAACTAACGCATAATAAAAATAATATGACAAATCTCGCCACTGATTTCTCTGCATCAATACCGGTAGATTTCTGTGACATGTTTACCGGTCGTGAACAGAAAGCCGGATTTGCACTTTCCCATCAGAATCCGTCAGATCGGAATCGTCGACGGAACGAGACAGATTCCGACAGATTCCGACAGATCGATAGGAGGAGGAAAACCGGAGACTCGGTGTAGAACCGAGTTTTGGCGACGGTGGCAATTTGGAAAAACGCTTGGAAAAGCAATTTTCTAATGGCGGCGTACAAGTCGCGTATCTGTTCTGGAGCGACAAGGGACCCAGCGGAGAAGGAAGGATTCCACGAAGGCATCGATCAATAAGTGGTTGATCAGGGGCCAGAGCTTTTAACGAGTTCATTAATGTGGATGTAAGAGTCCCGCCCCCTTCTTTCCCCCGCGGTGCTGATCCATTCCGCCCTTGCTTCGATCCGTCGTCCTGCCATGCATGGCCATTTCTTCGATGCTGTGCCGTCTGCGATTATGTTGGAGTCGTTGTGATGCTTTGGAGGAAGATGTTGACGAGCATTGGCAGCTGACGGTTGCTGTAACTTATGAGGGATGCTGCATGGACCGCTTGATCAGGGATGCTGTTTTGGTCATTAGTGTAGTTTATATCGTAATGGTAAAACACTACAGGAGAACAAAGAGGAGAAAGAAGAAGAAAAGGCTGCAGCTATTCAGAAGGCCAAAAGCTAACATGTTTTAAATGCACCTTAAAATATACTTACTGTGTAACTCTTGGAATTTACGCTGATACAGTGTAAAGCATCTAAGTTAGAAGTAGCTTGCTACTGACGATCCTATATCATCATCATCATCATTATCAGTTCCTGACGCCAGCCATTTAGCGGCGATGTGTACGAATAAATGATCTCCAATGTCCTCGGTCATTTGTCAGTCAATTGCCCCCTTAGTGTTAGTCCAAGTGATGTTATGTCCTCACTTATATTATCTATCCAGCGAAGTCTCGGTCTGCCTTTGCTTCTTTTCCTTCGATGCTATGTAAATTGTTGTAATTACAATTACAAAAAAGAATAAGGAGGAGAGAGGAGGAGAGAGGAGGAGAAGGAGGAGAAGAAGGAGGAGGAGGAGAAGGAGGTGGACGAGGAGAAGGAGCAGGAGAAGGAGCAGGAGCAGGAGGAGGAAGAGGAGAAGGAGGAGAAGGAGGAGAAGGAGGAGGAGTTAGCTACATCGGTTAGAGCGTTGACTACGTCCTATGCGCCTGTGTGCTTGCTTTACCAGATCTCCTTCCGATTGTGGCTTGTTTAAGAGATTTTAATCTCGGGAAAGCACGGTCCGTACACGGGAACCCTAAATGACGTGGCACGGTGGCACCTATTCAAATGGGCAGCGGTGGTAAAGGATCTCACTCAATCAGTTCATTGGGTGAGGTCCATTTCCCGTGGCTGGACTGGAATCACCTCTGAGTAGGTTTCTTGAAGAGGCGTTATATAAATTATCAAAATGAACGAATGAATGAATGACAATGAGGAAGGTCGATGCTATACGGTCACTACAGAAACACGTTTACATTTAAATTTATATTTAGAAACTCTCTGTTGAGAGTCCATCGCGCTACCCAGTGGAAACGTAACCAGTAAACAGCATCACGTTCCTTTTAACGACGGATTGTGTCGTGTTTCTCTATTAACCGCTTCTGCTAACGATTCTTTGTAATTTTAGAATTGTTATAACAAAGCTCCACTTCAAGACAAACTCTTCAGAGGCGCACCAAACGATTGATCTGAATAGGACAAAAATTTCCAGAGATATTCTAGCCACGTGATGTAAACGGGCATTTATGTAGCTGCTTTTAAGAACCCTGTTAACTCCCCCACCGCTACCCCATCGTTCTGTTTGATTGGGCAACGCTGATGAGATCAGGACAACGAAGCGAGCAGACGTCTGCGTAGATGAGCAGCGAAAATGTTGGACAGATGGACGACAGACTTTCCAACAATTGCCAGCCTGATGAAATTACGAAGAGAGAAGGAACCAGGCGAACCCACGCAGACAGACGCGCACATACATGAAGACAGACGTATAGGGTCACCGACACACGTGGGTATTACACACGAATGCTCAGAAACAAATACGCGTACAAAGGCAGGCATGCACACATACATACAGACATCCACATGCATGCTGAGCTGTGGACACGTACATTGGCACACAAGCATAGGCCTATGTATATACACACATATATATATATAGTACCATATGTATATACGCATATATACATACCATATATATATATATTATATATACATATATATACATACCATATATATATACCATATATACCCATAAACAATGCACCCCCCAGCATGCATATATATATATATATATATATATATACAATGCAGAGGCAAGCATGCAGCAACGTGCAATAGACCACAATGCACACATACGTCCACGCGTGCATGCGAACAGACACAGGCATACACGCAGTGTCGCAGACAGGTAGCCAGAGGGAGACGCAACGCCGCATTACCTTCGCATTAATTCTTCCATTTCCCGTTTTTCGCTGAGTCAATTTGACCAGATGCCCTGCAGTGACCGAATTTCGATCGATCCGTTCGTTGCTAAACAACCTTCCTCTTCCTCTTCGTCGTCGTCTTCTTCCTCTTCTTCTTCTTCCTCGCCTGCCTAATCACTTCCGGTCCCCGTGGACTTTCTAATTACTTAACTGCTTCTTCACTCAATCCGTGTAATTGATTGTGGCCTAATTGTGTGTTGCCATGACGACCGGCAGAAGGCGGCGGCAGCAGCAGCGGTGGGATCGTACAGAACGAAAGATGCTACGTTCGTGCGATTCATCCAGTCCGGCATCTGGTACGTCTTCGTCTACAACGACGCAGGCAGAGCGCAGCGGGTGGCCTTTACTCTGACGAAACACGGTCGGTTCTGTTGCCTTGCTTTCGTCGGTTTAATTCGTTGTCTAGTCGTTGTTGGTACGCCTGACAACGTGTTGTCGGTGCTGAAAAAGACTGGCTTTTATAAGCTGTGCACGTAATAAGTCGTGTGGGTGGGTGGATGGATGTCTTTGTTGCTTTGGTTCGGAGTTTCAAGAGTTTCTTTCTGTGTCACCACTTGTTGCCTCCAGGCCAACACGTTTCTCTTGCTGACTGCTTCTTTCTTTGTGAAGATCTCCTCCCGATGGTGGCTTGTTTCTCTCACGGTGTGTCTCTTTCTCTGCCTGTCTGCCTCTATGCCTGCATGAATGCCTGCTTGAATGCCTACCTGAATGTCCGAATGCCTGAAAGCCTGCCTGAATGCTTGCCCACCTAAATGCCCCATCTGAAGGCCTACCTTAGTGCCTGAATGCCCGTGTGATCGCCTATCTGAATGCCTGCCTGAATGCCCGCCTGAATGCCTGCCTTAATGCCTGAATGCCCGTGTGATCGCCTATCTGAATGTCTGCCTGAATGCCCGCCTGAATGCCCGCCTGAATGCCCGCCTGAATGCCTGCCTTAATGCCTGAATGCCTGCCTGAATACCTGAATGCCTGCCTTAATGCCTGTATGCCAGCGTGATCGCCTACCTGAATGCCTGCCTGAATGCCCTTTTGAATGCCTGTCTGAATGCCTGTCTGAATGCCCGTCTGAATGCCCGTTTGAATGCCCGTCTGAATGCCCGTCTGAATGCCTGTTTGAATGCCTGTCTGAATGCCCGTTTGAATGCCTGCTTGAATGCGTATACCTGCCTGAATCTTTGTCTTATGTCTGTTCTGTATGTCAATATATGTAACTGTGTTTGTTTCCACGTTTCTTTGTCTTTCGTGCTCCCAGCGTTCTGTCGCTGCAAATCTCTGCCTTTGTCCGTCGATTCAGTTCTTGAGCTCATGTGGCGTTCAGTTCTTTCTCTTCCTCACATCCCCATATTTGCCTTGTCCGATGCTGCTTCTGCTGCAGCAACTGTGGAATCAGTGGGTGCTTTCATGTCTTCATAAAAGAACCGTTTTTGTCTCCGATTCCTTTTCCGCAGCTGCTGTTCAAAGGGACTTCGTATTCTGTTTCATCATTCTTATTCTCTTCGGCTGCGTTTCTCTGTCTCTGTCTCTGTCTCTGTTTCTGTCTCTCTCTGTCTCTGTCTGTCTGTCTGTCTGTGTCTGTGTCTGTCTCTCTCTCTGTATCTCTGTGTGTCTGAATGGCTCGATATCATTGTATGTATTTCGTTAAGTCTGTTCGATATTCTCCCCTCCTTCTTGTCTCTGTGTGTATTGCTGATTCTATGCCTTCTTGTCTGTCGTCAGACTGTCTGCACAATCAGGAATCTTTTGTTTTCTGATGCTTTCTCTGCTGTATCGTCTGTCAATGTTTGAAGGATATTTCCATTTGCTGTAAGGTACAGGTGCATTTTGCCCAATTAAGACGTTTTGTTTGCTTCATTGTGTGAGGTTGTTGACAGTAATTGTAGTTGTAATTAGTAACCTGTATCGCAAGGGTGTTTAATGCACAAAACATTGATCGATGGCGCTACAAAACGAAGCCGTAATCAGGTAAATATCCAGTAGATCAGTCCTGTAAACAGAGAGGCAACCTACGGTAGATAAGCAATTCGAAAAAGATAAGGCTTGGATCTGTTAACTTCAATGGCAGACACAATGTTGGCCAATTGTGATTTGATAACTTTGCCCCAGCATTCATGTCAATTAACATTTTCAAACTGCAGAGATTTTTTCAAAGAAAACATCTTTACAACAAAAATTTATGTTTAAAGTTTTTCAAGGTTCAGTTCTTAAGTTTGAGCTGTTGGTTTAAATGTTACCATGCTTCTTTGTCTATTGTTCCTATTGCCTATTGCGTTTTGTCGTTTCAAATCTTGCAACAGAACACAAGGAGACACAGAGAGATACAGACAGAGTATTTGGGATTATATTTGTTCTTTAAAAATCATTTTGCAGTAACATTTCATCTCATATGCATCATGGTGTTATCTTGGATCTTTTGCAGACGCAGTCAGTGATGACTGCTCACTTGGTTGCCGTGGTAGGGGAGAATGCGTGGGAGGCAGTTGCCGCTGTTTCCCTGGATACGCTGGGCCGAGCTGTGACAACGGTTAGAAGCCTCCTTCATTCATTCATTCATTCGTTCATTCAAAGCATTTATATAGCGCCTCTCGAGATAACTACACAGAGGCGCTTCAACCCAACTGGATCTACTCGTGTGGCGTATAAAACTTTCTTCTATCATGCACACCTTTCTTCCCTGAAGCCAAGCTGGAAAAGATTGCATTTGCAGTCAGGATAAGATTCAATTTCTTCACCTGAACATTCAAACTATTTCTATTAACTTAAACTCAGCCTAAGTTTCTTAAGATACATACATACATAAATACATACACAGATACATACATAAATACAGTGCTTTTTCTAGAAGAAAAGGTTCCGGAACTGCACAATATGTTCCGGAACTGAACAATTATGAGAGGGCTAAAATCCAGAGAAAAACGGAATTGGGGGTTGGGAGGGGTCTCAGAAAACACTGAAAACAGTTCAGAACACTGAAATCAAATTAAAATAACTAAATTATTGTTTTTATTATTAAAATAAATAAATTCTATTTTAGTAGCTGATAAAAGGTGCCGGAACGCCGTTCCGGCGCGTTCCGGCTCGTTCCGGCTAAAAAAAGCACTGCATGAATACATACATGCATACGTACTTACACACACATACATACAAACACATACATACATACACGACGATTTAAACACATATATGGCAAAGGATACTTGTAATAAGATGTATGTAATTGTTTACTCAGTTATACTTACTTGTAATCGAGATCTAAGTAATAGTTTACTCAATTGCACCTGTAATCAAGATGTATGTAATAGTTTACCCAATTACACTTGCACATTCTCAGTCTTTACTCACTCTTTATTCTTTCTATACTGTTACTTCTGGTATAGTTTATTCATGGAATGCACACCTGAGTACCCTTTTTTTTCTTCTGTAGAGGTCTGTCCCGTTCTTTGCATGGGCAATGGACTCTACCAGTCGGGCGTCTGCAAGTGCTACCGAGGGTGGGCAGGTAGTGAGTGTGAGCAGAGTTCAACCAACTGTCCGGATCCTACCTGCACTGGACATGGAAAGTGCGTCGATGGACAGTGTATCTGTGCCTCAGGGTTTGACGGACCAGACTGCAGCACGGGTACGTAGGCGTCTTCTTTGCTCTGAATTAGCTGTACATTGCAGTTCTTATACAGCGCATTAAACAATACAGCGTGTTAAGTTAATCGTAATCGTAATCGTAATCTCCAAACTTCTAAAGCGCCACTCGAAGGCCAAGCGCAGGACACCAGCCTATTCACGAGCGCTACGTCAGATCAGAGGGGTTTAAGTTAATAGCTTTGCTGAACATAGCACTACTTCACATTAAGCAGAATGGTGCAGTAACCAGGAGCGTGTAAATGAGACTACACTGTACTGCTGAAAATTCACCTTATGATTCAGAGACTTACCAATTTGCATGCAGCAAGTGGTTTGGATAAATGGAAAAGATTAACTTTCTGTTTCTTTCAAACTTGTAGAAGTCTGTGATGGAGGTTGCGTTCACGGGCGATGTGAGAAACAGCGATGTCGGTGTGAGACCGGATGGTCCGGATCGAGGTGTGATCTCATCGGTTGCGATCCAAGGTGTGAAATGCACGGCTTCTGCAACAACGGAACCTGCGTCTGTCAACCCGGATGGAACGGAAGACACTGCACACTCGGTGAGTAAGAGTCAGTGTAATCGCAAATTTATATAGCACCACTTCAGGAGAAACTAATCACTGCACTCAAATATTGTCACTCTATCTGGCTGGAGGCTGGGCTGGGAACGCCTCTGAATAGTTACCTTGAAGAGTGCGCTATATAAATGTCTAGTTGATTGATTGATTGATTGATTGGTTGGTTGGTTGGTTGGTTGGTTGGTTGAACGATTGAACGATTGAAATATGGGAAAGCGATTTCTGGAGGAGTTGTAAGTAACTATTACTGGATTTCTGTTTCTTGCAATACAATACAAGTATAGAGGATAATGGTTTTCGTAAAAAAGGTCAGAATTGTACTTTGAAGTAGGGCAAATATTAAGAGTATTAACGTGATTTGTTAAGAACAATGTAAAACTGTTTACTAAATTATATGGGCTCCAATTGGCTATTACATTAATCAAGTGTTAATTAACAGCTATTTTGTCGTCATAAGTATTTATAATTTTGTAATTGATTTTACTAAAAGAAGTTTGAAGATGTTTATATATTTCTGCCCTGGTGAAGATTGAACTTGCAACATCTTGGTTGACAGTACGTGCTATTGCATATTCCTTGGAGTCCAATTGATTTACGATTTCATCGTTTTAGTTCAAAAATTTCCTTTTCTACAGACGGTTGTCCTCAGAACTGTAACAACCACGGATCCTGCCAACTTTTCCACGTGGAATGGATATGCAACTGTCGCGAGGGATGGAAGGGTGCCGGTTGTAACATCGCTATGGAGATGGAATGTGCAGATGACCTTGATGAAGACAGAGGTCAGTCAAGAATCCAACCTCTGCCACCAAATTTCATTTAATAATATTGTATTTACCGAATTCATACTTTTCAGATTTTAAATTATTTTTTTAACTACTGTAAGTTATCGGATTTATTCAAAAGATCACAAAACTCGCAGGATTCATGAATTCTTGTCTATGCTGTTCAGTCCATATCTACGTCAACCAGTACTGCGTATTTACCTTGGACAAGCTGCTCGCCCACAATAATTGTCTGTGAGGAATGCAAAGGGAAGCTCTCACTCGTCTCATCCCGGGTGGCATAAAGCCAATGGACCTGTCTCCAGGCATAGGACTCATTATCATCATTAAATTTAAACCGGATGTGTCCATCGAATTACAGTCTGACTTCAAGGGACATCGATTTGTGCCTTGTGCCAGTGTGGGTATTGTGGATAAGAGACTGGGGGTGGGGGTGGTTGAACATTTTATCCCTATTTTGCAAACTGATGTCAACGAAATTTGAAAGCAGCTGATTACAACGCTAACAGTTTTGCAAGTAATACTCGAATCAAAATCAATTCCCTTGTTGAGAAAATTCAAAAATGCATACAAGGTACACCGTGGAAATGTCTTCTCTTTGTCAGAGACTTAGAGTCAGATACTGCTAAATCACAATAGCACAACTGAGAGGGTTGGAAACGTCCCCTGGGGTGTGCAGTGAAGATTTAACTGTGGGGTCCTAAAAAAGACTAGGGAGGTTGAACCCCAAAGCCCTGGACAATTCCAACCCTGCCTTGTGCATTATGATGAAAATGCTATAAGTTGTTACATTAGATCAAGTCAGTTATCTGATGTTTTCTCATTTTCCTCAACAGATGGCCTCAAAGACTGCCAGGATCCTGACTGCTGCATCAGCATCTCATGCCGAGAGAGCTCGCAGTGCAACACTGCTCCGGACCCAATGGAGATTCTGTTACGGAAGCAGCCATCGGGCATCAGCGCCTCTTTCTACGATCGGATGCGGTTCCTGATTGAAGACGAGAGCGTCCAGGGCTATGCCACGCTCAGCTCCTTCAATCAAACGTCAGTTCTCAGATACATCAATTGTGTAATTCATGATGTGTGTGTGTGTGTGTGTGTGTGTGTGTGTGTGTGTGTGTGTGTGTGTGTGTGTGTGTGTGTGTGTGTGTGTGCCTGTATGTATGTGGGTGTGTATGTCTGCATGTATCCATGTATATGTGTATATGTATGTATGTGTGTGTGTTCATGTAGATATGCATGTTTATGCGTATGCATGTATGTATGTATTAAGGTAAACAGAGAATGTACGTTAAGATGAAGTCTGTTTTGTTTGATCGTGGACCTCTCTGATTGGTCAGGAGCGCTGCTGATGAGTTCTTCTTGAAGTTGTGCTTTACAACTGTTCACTTATGTTATTTTATGTTATACATAGACATGCAAAAGCTATATAATAAGAATTCTAAAGCTGCTGCCACTAACAAAAAAATCATTTTTAAAAATGCGTATTCCATTTGAATGAATTTTAGCCAGGTGTCTGTGATTCGAGGGAAGGTTGTGTCATCAGATGGCAGTGCCCTGATAGGCGTTCGAGTGACCGTGGTCACTCAGCCTCTCTATGGATTCACGTTGACCAGAGAACAAGGACTGTAAGCTATCAACCAAACTTCTGTATTATTATTACTAAAAATATTCTTAGTTACTATTGTTATTAGTATTTAATTATTAGTATTATTCCTTGTAAAAAATTGGAGAAGTTGCTCATGCACACTTTTCACAATTCTTATTTACTGATGTTGAGCATGTAGTAAGTGCAGAAAATGAAAAACAAATAGATTTGACTTTCTAACCAAAGTTACCTTACCTGTTCAATAGATTCAAAGTGGTAACTCAAATTATCATACCTGTTCAATAGATTCAAAAATGCTAACTCAAATTACCTTACCTGTCTGACAGATTCGACATGCTATCTCAAATTACCTTATCTGTCTTACAGGTTAAAATGCTAACTCAAATTACCGTACCTGTTCGATAGATTCAAAATGCTAACTGAAATTACCTTACCTGTTCGATAGATTCGACATGCTGGTGAATGGCGGTGGGTCTGTGACCCTGAACTTCATGCGACCGCCTTTCCAGCAGAGGAGGGTGACAGTCATGGTGCCTTGGAACCGGATGATCTCCATGGATGATGTTTCGCTCAGCCTAGAAGGTTCGGAGGATGCAGTCGAGGTGGAATCCTGTCCAGGCACCCAGCACGACTACTACAGCATGAAGCCAGTGGTTCTTTCTACTTGGCAGGTCACTCAGCTCAGCACGTGTGCCTCGAAGACAGCCATCGTAGCAGAATCACAGGTAAACCATAATCACAGGTAAACCAGAATCACAGGTAAGCCAGAATCACAGGTAAACCAGAACCACAGGTAAGCCAGAATCACAGGTAAACCAGAACCACAGGTAAATCAGATTTATAGGTAAACCAGAATCACAAAGCAGAATCACAGGTAAACCAGAATCACAGGTAATCCAAAATCACAGGTAAACTCAGGTAAGCTCTTATCTAATCTGATCTAATAACTTCTGTAGCGCCACTATCTAATTGCAGAAGACATATAATGGTCATTGATTCAAACGAAACTGTAGTAACGGCCCCGGCGCCTCCAATGATCATCATTGGAGACGCCGGGTAGAAATTTTATGGATCAAGGAACCTGAAGTCTGGTTATGGTGGGTAACTCCTCTGCCAGCATACTGTCGTGGGCCTATTTGGGGTACACATTCCCACATGGAACCCTTATAGGCAACATATGGGTCTCATGAATCATGCATGTGTATTCTGGCAGGGTTGATTCCAACTACGGGTGGTTCTATGTAAATAAGTCACTCAGCCAACTGAGGTTACGTTAGTTGCTGTTTAACGATGCTTATTTATTACAGCAAAGATGATTAGTGTTGCCCTCCTTCTTTATCCAAGCTTGGACTGGCACCGCCGTAGAACTGCAGTTTTAGTTTTAATGACATACAGGCACATACCACATGCATACATACCTGTTGCTGGTTGTTGAATCTGCTGCATTGTTGTTCTTGTGACAACAGGTTCTTCAGGAGAGCTTACAGATACCTGGAACCGACGTCTACCTGGTTCATCGGAGCAGCGAGTCTGCCGGATACATGTCGACGATCATGATCCTTCTGACCGGAAACTGGATTCCGCCGGACCTCGCAACCGTCCGTCTGCGCATCCTGGTCGAAGGACTCGTCTATGAACGGGTCTTCGAAGCGGATCATGAATTGAAATACCGTTTTGCCTGGGACAGACGAAATGCCTACAACCAGAAGGTCTATGGACTGGTAAAAGCCACTGGTAAGAACCTTAGTGGCACTCCACACTTCCATTATGGGCTGCCCGATATTGTCAAATTATGCTAGGTGCTTGAGAGTGTAGTGGTTAGCGTGCTGGACGGTCAACCGAGAGGTCGGAGATTCAAATACCCGCCAGGGCAGAGATTTCGTTTGAGATTTCTGCTCCATGTGCACCCCCTAGCAAACTCAGCTATGATGAGTACACTGACCGTACACTGTCGGTGGGAAGATGAGATGATGAGGGAGAGGACTGGCAACCCGCACTCATATGCCGAGGCTAAGAAAATGAAGTCGCTAACACTTCATACTCAAGGCTGCCTCATGGTTAGCTTAAGGGACAGTTCTTCTAAGTCAGGCACAGTAACTGAATGGATAGAGCGTTCGGCCTGTAACGTGGACAGCACAGGTTCAAGCCGCCATTGAGGTAGTAACTGGTAAAGACCCTGAGCAAGTTCTTCTCATACAATTGCTCAGAGCCATCAATGTTCTTTAAAGCAAGGGGAGCATTCATTCTTTTATGACATGCATCAAACAGTGATGTAGCAAGGAATTTAGGACCTTGTTAAAATGCAAATCCGAAGCTCCCTAAGTCTTAAAGATTTAATATTTTAATGCAGTTGAGTGCCTACAAAACATAATTCTCTGCAACCCTTACTGTCTGGATTTCCTACTGGTGCTAAATTCCATGTCGCAACCTGCTATTTCGATGTATAGTAATTTAATTAAAACCATTCAGAACGAATTCAGACTTTACAAAATTAATTCTCTCAGATAAATCCTAAGTGGCTGTAAAGTCCTGACACAGCACTCGAGAATAAGCAGGTGCCCTGCACATAACCTTAAAAGTGGCACCTTATAAATTTGGAGTGTATGATTATTGTTTAATTACTGTGCTTATAGACCTCTATGACTCTTGGTTATGGCTCTCTAAGTGAGCTGCTTCCTTTGTCTAATGGGTGCAACCCATGTGACCTTGTGCTGACCTTGTGAGTGACGGTTGGATCTGTTTTTCTAGTGCAAGTGGGGTACCAGTATAGCGGATGCAAGCAAACGTTCTGGGAAATTCAGTCAGCAACGATGAATAGCAACGACATGAAAAGTTACGACACGAGTTCTTCGTCAATTGCGGCAGGATGGAATCTCAACATCAATCACATTTACAACTTCCAAGAAGGTAATGTTACCTTCGCTTTTGCACAGGTCATCCTTCTCCCAGTCAAACGACTGTTAACGTAAGCCATTCAGAGCAAACATCCAGTCTTAAACCATTCAAGCAACATCGTTAACTCTTGCCTTAAACCATTCAAAACCGATTCAATTTTAAACCATTCAAAACAGATTCAGTTGTAAACTATTCAGAACAAATAAAGACTTTAACCATTCAGCACAACTCTTACCTTAAACCATTCAAAACCGATTCAATCTTAAACCAATTCAAAACAGATTCAGTTGTAAACCATTCAGAACGAATTCAGACTTTAACCATTCAAAGCAACTCTTGCCTTAAACAATTCAAAACAGATTCAGTCTTAATCTATTCAAAACAAGCCATTCCCTTGCCTTGACACTTTAACAACGAGCTGCATTGGTTTCCCAGTCACTTTTAGTACAATACTTAGTGCTAAACTATTCAAACAAATTTATACTTAAACCACTAAACAGTTTTAATACATTTTTTCATTTCAAACAAATGCAGCCCCAAACCTGTGGTATTCATAATTCTAATAAAATGTCTGATCTCACCAGATACTTTTGTTGTGCAGGCATTCTCTACAAAGGCGACGGAACCAACATCTATCTGAAGGAGCTTCCTCGTCGCGTCCTCACTGTCCTTGGCAATGGTCGACAGCGTAAGGTCGACTGCAGAGGTTGCGACGGTAAGGCAGACGACAATCGCCTGATGGCGCCAGTTGCCCTGGCCAGCGGAAGGGACGGAAGTCTCTACATCGGAGACTACAACTACATTCGCAAGCTTTCTGCTGCGAGGGACGAAGTTGCCAGCGTCCTTCAGCTCAGGTCTTTGGCCCTTCTTTGGTTACAGAAGTTATCTAACTTAATAGATTTGCTTCTATGGCTCCACTGTAAGAGCCATAAGACCGTATTGTATATCTCACAGTATGCATTACCACAGTGTTAAGCACAGAGTTGTGTACTTATGCTTTGCCATACTATGTAATACAATGCAAAACAACTGAAATCTGATATTGCGACCATTATAAAGCGCAGAGGTGCATGTTGAAACTGCTTTACAATATGCCATACTGACTGTTGTTTACAATAGACTGTACTGATTCTGTTGTTTTACAATGTACCATACTGATTCTGTTGTTTTACAATATGCCATACCGACTCTGCTATTTTGCAATATACCATAATGACTGTTGTTTTACTATATACCATACTAACTCTGTTGTTTTAAGATATATACATACTGCCTCTGTTGTTTTACAATATACCATACTGGTACTGTTTACAGTAAGCCATACACATTTGTTTTACAGAACCCATACAGATTCTGCTTTGCAGTATGTTGTACTGTTTCTGTTTTACAGTATGTCATACTTATTCTGCTTTGGAAAATGCTGTACTGTTTTTTTGCAGCATGCCAGAAGTTGTTTACAAGTACTTCATGACTGTCAGCCCAGTTGACGGTCGCCTCTACATCTCAGATCACAAGAGCCTGCGAATAATTCGCGTCAAGACGATGGGTCCATCTAGAGACCTCAGTCAGAACTTTGAGGTGATTGCAGGAACAGGGGAGCAGTGTGTTCCTGGAGATCGTGAAAAGTGTGGCGATGGTGGTCCAGCTACCAGTGCCCGACTTTTCTATCCAAAAGGTGGGCTGAACTGGGTGGTTTTCTCACCGTGGTGAGAAGACGATGATGTTAATATTAAATTACCAGGAAGAAATAAATATAGGAAATCTTATTATGCATTTTTAATATATGTTTGATGAATGTTGCTTATTGAAGCTTTTAATTCTCTCATTCTCTCATTACTTTCGGTAAAAATTCTGTTATTTTATTTAATTATAAATATCGGTGCTGTGTACCACGAATATACTGGTATGTACCGTACATGAAATAATAATGACAGACCCATGGACTATTATGATTGCTTTCAGCGCTCCTCGTGAATAAGCTGGTGCCCTGCGCTTAGCTTTAGAGTAAAGCATCAGAAATTTGTAGTTTACGATTACAGTTTCTATTAATTTCCTGTCAGTGGTTGGCTGATAATTAATTTGATTCAATAAAACGGTCGGTGTAATTGCTTTAATTATGCAGTAACGGCTTGAAGATGTTTTCCTTTTCAGGTGTTGCAATTAGTAAGGACGGTTTGGTCTACATTGCCGATGGCGGTAACATTCGAACAGTTGATGAGGCTGGAATCATCCGGACCATCATCGGCTCACAAGAGTCTCCGCGTCACTGGGTGCCTCTGCCTTGCTTCCAGGCTGTGGATGCTGGTGAGGTCAGTCGCACCTTTGTCTTCTCCTCCATTGTCTTGGTTCTGCAAATAGTTCTGTGGAAATCCACAGAAAGACTGGCTGACCCTGTAACATTGAGAGTATGAGTTCGACCCTCCCTGAGACGGTTACAGCGTAGAGACGTTGAGCAAGTCCTTCACACACAGTTGGTCAGCGCCATCGATGTTCTGTTGTAAGATCGTGAGTAGTAGGAAACCGTGCTATTTGAGACAACCACCCAATAACCAGGTTCATAATCGAACAACTACCCAATAACCACGTTCATAATGGAACAACCACACAATAACCACGTTCATGATATCACCATTTCAGCATTTCAAAACTGAGTAATGAGGGCAATATCAAATACAGTTGTATTGTATCGTATAACTAATCTAAATCTGGAAACTTCTGTAGCAGTACTTCTCAAGACCGTCGGGAGACCAAGATGTCGAGACTATATAAATTCAGGTCTGTTCAATTCAATTCAAAGCAGTTTGAAGTTTTGAACTGCTTGGTCATGTGGTCATGAATCGTTTGGCAACCAATGTCCTGAAATCCTATACAGTACCAGCTTGGCGATGTGGTCCTGATGGCCAACATAACCTACACTTGGAGACCAACTATTGTGACGACTCATAAGCAGAGGTAGTTTGTGCGACAGCCATTTGGCCATAAACAAGTCCACAAACTGAGACTCCGGTCGGTGAACTGAAGCGGAGTATATGATCTGTGTAGACGATAACTAAATGCTTTGCTGTATGCATACATTACCATTGTAATCTTATTGTTGTTTTGCATAGGTAACACTCCAATGGCCAACTGCAATTGCTGTCAATCCAATCGACAATACGCTCTACATACTAGACAATAACGTCGTCCTGAAGTTGACACAGGATCGAAAGATTCTCGCAGTGGCTGGGCGACCGCCACACTGTCCCCCAAGAAATTCCACCTCCACCGGAGAAGACTCAAACGCTGGTTCTCGACTTGCGATAGACTCGCCATTGGACCATCCTCAGCACATCTCCTTCTCACAAGAAGGAGACCTGTACATCGTCGAAAGCCACGGTAAGACCGTCAACCGCGTTCGACTGGTGGACATGGCCGGGCGCATTCTGCACTACGCCGGTGCCACTCCTTCTCCGTGCGACTGCTTCCAGGAGCCGTGCATATGCCCGGGCACAAAAGACGACCTCGCGGTCAACCTCGTCCTTGACAATCCAACTGCGATCGCGGTCACACCAGACGGAGTTCTGCACATCTCGGACATGGGAAGCTTGCGGATCTATTCTATCGTCTCTTCCGAACCCATTCCCGATCGACTGGGCCAGATCGAAGTGACCGATCCTCTATCGCAGGAAGTCTACATCTTCAACCGCTATGGCAAACATATCTTGACGAAAAGTCAATTGACGGACCAACCGCTGTACAACTTCAGCTACAGCACGAATTCGTTCTACGAGAAAGTGGCGCGGGTCATGGACGCGCGCGGCAACGTGCTTTCATTTCGACGCGACTACGTGAAGTCGGTCATCAAGGAGATCAACACACAGTTCGGACACAAGTGCAAACTAACGACGGACGCTATGGGTCAGTTACAGGCGTTTGTTGCCAATGACAACGTGACGACACGGTTTTCCTACCTAGGAAACACTGGGCTTCTGGAGTCGAAGGAGACGAGCGATGGACATACGTTCCTGTACGAATACGACGACATAGGGAGGCTGTCTGCCGTTGTCATGCCAACGGGGGAGCGGTCTACCATAGAGACGGACATGGACAGCAGCGGCGCCCGTATTACATTCCTCGACGAAGGCGTGTCGCTTGTTTCCATGTCAACAAATGGAAATCAGATGGCTCGCCTCCAAGGTAATTATTTCGGTTGCTGTGGGCGTGTTATGTAATTCGGAGTCCAGAGCAGATCACCTGGGGAGCACTCCAGCCGTCTCTCTCTCTCTCTCTCTCTCTCTCTCTCTCTCTCTCTCTCTCTCTCTCTCTCTCTCTCTCTCTCTCTCTCTCTCTCTCTCTCTCTCTCTCTCTCTCTCTCTCTCTCTCTCTCTCTCTCTCTCTCTCTCTCTCTCTCTCTCTCTCTCTCTCTCTCTCTGAGTTTGCTAACTTATTCAGTACTTACCAATTTGCCCTAGATACGGATGTCTTAGGTGTCTGTGGTATAACCCAGACCTTGTGTGCAAGGGTGAAATGTCATTCCTGCCCCTCCCCCGCCCAACTGAACTCGGGCAAGAGAGACAATGTCAGGCTTCATCATCTGCTGGACCCACCATTGACTGAGTCTGGAGTCTGTTGTGATGTTGGTTTTAGAAATAGACCACCTGGCGATTTTATTATATATTTGAAACCAACTAGGTGTACTTTCAAGTAAGTTTAACTCAGTTAGCCACTTAGAGTGTGCCTCTGTATAAAACACGTCCTTCATGAATTGTTTTGAAACCCATTATGTGGAAACAAGATTGACATTTTTCGCCAATTCGGCTATAATGAGTACACTGACCGTACACTGTCAGTGGGAAGATGAAACGGCTAGGGAGAGGACTGGCCGAGGCTAAGAAAAATGAAGTCGCTAACACTTCGTGCCCATGACTGTCTCTCAGGATAGCTTAAGGCAGTGCTTCCCAAAGTAGTGGTCCGCGGACCAGCCCCGGTTCGCGAACCCTCAGCTATTGTAAACTAAAACTGCCGAAGAATTAGTCATTTGACGAATTGCTGACAGGTCAAATAGAAGAACTTTTCGTGTTCGCCTCTACTAGAAACTTTGATCGTAACATTTGCGGTTTTTTGACCGGCAATGGGAAAATTCCTGCCGGTCCATCACACTGAAAAGTAAATTCCTAACCGGTCCCTCAAACTGAAAAGTTTTGGAAGCGCTGGCTTAAGGGATTGCTTTTCTTCTTCTTAAGATTTATAATGGTTGCTTTATTGTTTGGAGCAGGTATTACCGAAACTTCAGTTTCTCATCCGCGCGATGGCTTGCTTGTGACGAGTTACCCTGACGGACCAACGATCACGTTAGAGCGAAGTTCCAGCTTGACGAGAAGCCCGGACCATCAGGTCTATCTAAAGCACCAGATCCTCCAGCCGAACAACATGACTTATGAAGCAGAGTGGACTTACAGTGCACGAGGAGATACAGTCTCCATTCATTCCGCATTATCCCAAGTCAGTCGGAAGCTTAAGGTAATTGCCGGTTACATGATGTATTCTAAGACAGTAGTAGTACGTGGCTTTAGGTAAACTGTTAAAAAATACCAAGACAGTAGAAGATATAAGCTTATTGTATGCCTAAACTGCTTTCCAAGCCAGTGATTATTATTAATGTTAGTAATTATTATTATTGTTATTATTATTGTTTTAACCAAAGTACGTAATTATGATCCTTCAGGATTTAAAAAATTATCGATGACATTTTTCTGGGATGACTATTATTATTATTTATTACCTGAGGTAAACGTAATCTCTCAGGAGTCACAAAACTTATGCTTGGAGGTGTTGTTATTATCTTTTGCCCCAATGTACCTCAGATCCCTCAGGAATTAATATTATTATTATTATTATTATTATTATTATTATTATTATTATTATTATTATTATTATTATTATTAGTAGTAGTAGTAGTATTACTAATATTATTATTCTTGTTGTTATTATTAGTATTATAATTATTATTAGTAGTAGTAGTTGTATTATTATTATTATTATTATTATTATTATCATCATCATCGTCATCATCATCATCATCGTCATCATCATCATTCTTGTACAAAACCTCATTGGCATTTCCTTCATATTTAAACAGAACATTTTCACTGTTTTCTAAAGTTCCACCTCTTATTATTATTATTACTACTACTATTTGACTTTTTTATTATTATTATTGTTTATGTTGTTGTTGTGGTTATAATCATTGTTATCGTGTGGAATTCTTGTCTGAAAGATCAGTTGTGTTACAATTTCTCTGAACAGATTGGTTCAGAGAACATCCTAACAGTTGAATATGATCGCAGCACGAACTCTGAGACGATCTACAATCGAAACCAGGAGCGAATACTAACACTGACCTACGACAAGAGCGGGAGACCAGTGCACATCGTGCCCACGGGACCAGTGGAAAGCCTCAACGTCACGTACGACCAACAGGGTCGGTTGGCCGGATGGAGTCGCGGAGAGCTGACGATTGCAAATGTCTTCGAAGAGAGGAATCTGAATATGGTCGAAAAGAAACTGGCCAATCGCATCTTCTATCGATACATTTACAAGAATGGAAATAAGGTGCAGCGCTTAGCTTTAGAGTAGTGCTGTAGAAATTTGGAGACTGCTGCCTGCAGGGGCGTCTATCCCCCCTAAGTCATTGGAGCAACGTCCCTTTCCCCCCTTTTCTTCCCCCTCCTCGTTCCTCCCCCCCCCCTAAAATGGTGACACACACTGGCAGATCTTCCCCCTTATTCTTGGATGGAGCATTTGCTCCAAAGTTTCTATGGTGTAGAAGCCCCTGGCTGCCTGACCAAGGCAACTTGGGCATTAATTTGGCTTTAGCTACTTCATTTTCTTAGCCTCGGCGTTTGAGAGTGGGTGACCAGTCCTTTCCCTAGCTACCCAATCACCTGGGTACGGTCAGTGTATTCATTATAGCTGAGTTGGCTATGGGGCGTAAATTAAGTTGAAATCTAACAAAATTTCGCCATGACGGAGATTCGAATGCCCGACCTCTTGGTTGACAGTACAGCACACTAACCACTTGATTATCACGTACTGTAGTGACGTAAAATAAACTAATGATTGATGGGAGTGGTTGTAAAAGTTAGTGTAACCAGTTGTGACCGTTATTTCAGCGATTGTTAGGATACAAATAGGAATTCACTATCATCTCTGTGGTCTCTCGGACAACATCGTTGGACAACCCCTCTGACATGACGGAGCGCTCGTGAATAAACTGGTGCCCTGCGCTTAGCTTTACAGTAGCGCTTGAGAAATTTTGAGTTTACGGTTACGATTAAAGCTTGTTTGTTGTTGCGCAGGCCACCGACGTAATCTTGCCAAGTGGCAAGCAGTATCAACTCCACTATGATGACTTTGGGAACCTGAAGGCAATAACGATGCCGAATCTCTCGAAGCACTACTTCCACAGTCTCATCTCACTGGGTTTCACCCGTCAGCTGTACAGGCCACCGGGATCGCACGGCATGTACCTCAGAGATTACAACGCTGCCGGACAGCTATTGCAGTTTCAGTATCCTAGCAACCATCGCCGGGCAACCTACTACTATAGCAACAACAGTAACCACGTGACGGTGTTTGCAGACTGGACGAATGCCGAGTACGACTATCACCCGGACTCACGACGATTGCTGAGCGCCAGCGTTACAGATCTCTCAGGTTCAGGCTACTATTGCCAGATGGCGTATCAGTTAAGCAACGCTGTCACGCTTGGGTATTCCGTGACCTTCAACAGATCCAGTCATGGCCTTGTGAACGCAAGTTTCCGATACGTTTACGATCTCCATTCGCGTCTCGCAGTCAGAGAATTAACCGTCGGTGGTAAGTCGTTGAAAGCGGTGCAGTATAACTACAGTGAAGAGACGGGTCGAGTCGTCCGACTGCAGTCGTTCATATTCGAATATCCGCGCATCCATCGTGAGGTCATCCGAGACTCAAACGTCGAGATTACCCGAGAGTTCGATCGGTATAACCGCGTGACGGACGTCTGGTATCGGTTCAATACTTACGTGGTTTTCACGCTTGAGGTAAAGTACGATTCGCTGAACCGCATCCATCAGTGGCGTCGAAAGATAGGCTCCAGCGACCTCAAAGCGTACGAGTACCTGTACGATATCGACGGTAACGTCATCGAAGTACTCGTAAGCGGGCAGTCGACGTGGAAGTACGAGATGGACGCTAACAACAACATCGTCAAGATGGGTTACTATGGCAACACGCGCAGCATCATCATCAACCAGCGTGATCAGGTGGAAAGTAGCGGACAGGAGTCCTACGTCTACGACCAGGACGGATTTCTTGCCCAGCACAACCGAGAGACTTACGAGTACGACTCTTTTGGCCGACTGTTGAGAGCGTTTGAGCCTGGGCGATACGACATCCGGTACTTCTACAACGCAAGACACCAGATCGTCGGTCGAAAGGACTTCCTAACCAGCCACCTGGTCCAGTTCTTTTACGGCGATGTCCGCCACGCAGATCGCGTGTCGCACGTATACGACCAGCAGTCAAAGCGAGTCACGGAATTCTTCTACGACAACAGCGGGCGACTGTTTGCGATGAAGTCCGACAGCGACTATTTCTACGTCGCCCTCGATCCTAACAACTCTCCGGTTGTGATATTGAACAGCGTTGGAAGCGTCGTAAAGCAGATCGAGTACGACCCGCTTGGGAGCGAGATCACCGATTCCGCCCCACATTTTCCATTCCACCTGGGGTTCAAGTGCGCCATTGCGGATCGAGTGACCCGATTGCTTTTTCTCGGCAGTCGCATCTACGATCCTCAGATCGGACGATGGGCTGTTCCAAGCTACGATGGCTTCATCGATGCTGTTGGACGGATTGCAGACTTTCCAGAAATATCTAATCTATACCGGAACGTTTTCTTGTGGAAACAGAAACCGGAAAAGGAGGATATCCAAACAGGTTAAATGTTAATTAACACGCATTATTATACTGCCTTGTTGTAATAATGTGATACTATTTTATGTGGGAGACGGGGATGTTCTGCGCCTAGTAACCCGGAGGGTCGTAGGTTTGAATCTACCTCAGGCCACTGTGTAGCGACCTTGGACAAGTGGCTCACCTACAGTTGTCTGTGAGGAAGGTAATGGGAAACTACCTCACTCATCTCATCCCCGGATGGCATAAAGCCAATGGACTGGCCTTCGGACAGAAAACTCATCATCATCATCATCATCATCATCATCATTTTATGTGTATTTTGGTGTATTGTATTTTATTGCTATTTGTCTTGACATTTAATTGGTCGAAATGTACCAGTCGTATTATGTGATGTGACATTGTGATAATGTTGTTTTTATTTTATTAATGTTTTGCACTTTGTATTTTATTGTCTTTTATTTTTTATTGTGTTTACTTGATTTTGGTCGACTTACACCGTGGTATTATATAACATGACATTATGATGATAATGTTTTTTTAAATTCTATTTTAAGGTCTTGCATTTATTTATATTCTATTGTATTATATTTTACTCTCTTTTTATTGTTGTGTATTGTCATTGATATGCATTAGTAACAATGATAAAAGTCATATAATGCATTCTGACATTAAGTCCTGTTGGTTCATTTCATGTTATCTTATTTTTTACTTTCTCCTGTTTTGGATACATCCTATAAGAACAGCTTTTCCTGGCTTATTAACCCTGTTTCTTTTGACTATTTCATTATCACTCTATTTTATGTCACTTCTGGTCAGAGGAGATTAGAACGACATGATAATAAGCTTACGGGATTTTCGCATTATCATCTGAGTTAAGTTCTGCTCTGTCTAAAAACCTTGTTTCTCTGACACAGGTTCTCTCAGTTGGCTAAATGAGCTCGGTTACGACGTGGCCAGCCTCCTGCCCGACCTGACATCCCCGTCTAGCGATGATCAGTCGCTACAGTCAACCGTGGGCTTTCCCTTCGCCAGACGCATGATCCCCGTCATGGCAGCATTCGACTGTACCTTCTCCAGAACGATGGCCAGATTCCAACGCCTCTCCGCCGTTCCCCAGTCACAGATCGTGGCAACAGACGACTCCCAATGCGACGGCTGCCAGTCCCTCTCCCTCTTAGCCCAGGTCTTCGGCCGGGGAGTCATCCTCTCCAATCGAGACGGGAAGGTGTCCATAAACGTCATCGAGTCGGCCAACGAGAAGCTTGCCCTTCTCGCCACGACGCTGCTCAACAATTCCGACGCGGTCGGTCTGCGATTCACGGTCCACGGTCGAGACATGCACTATTTCGTGAAGAAACAGCTGGAACAGGCAACCGAGGACATCAAGGAGCTTTCGCTACAGCGCGAAAGCACGATCTCTGGCCTGACCGTTTCGATTCACACCCACCACGACCTGCCGAACATTGTCCGTTTCGTCGACATTCACTTGCTGAGGAACCACACGGCAGTCAACCTACGCTACGGAACGACGGTGGAGCAGGAGCGTGAGCGCATCATGCACCACGCGCTGCTGAGAGCAACCGAGGGGGCGTGGGTGATCGAGCGGGAGCTGGTGCAGAGCAGTAAGCTTTCGATCAACTCGTGGTCGAAAATGGAGAGGGAGGAACTGCTGAGCAAGGGAAGCGTGTCCGGCATGAGAGCCGAGTACATCCGAAGTGTCTTGGAATTTCCGGAGCTGGCCGACGATCCGAGAAATGTTCGGTTCGTGTCGTCGCGGAACTAATTACTCGCCATTCCCCCGATTCGTCTTAATCAGTTGCCATGACAACGACTTTGAGGGCCCCCGATTCAGTCGCGTAGTCTCCACTCTTCCAGCATGCCCGCATGGCGCCCATATAGGACCCATATTCCCATATGGTATCGGTAGAGCCCATATGGGTCCCATCTAATGCCCATGAAAATACTGGCAAGGTAATTACCCTGTCGGGACTGTTTTTTTTTAGCGCAGTTTATGCTTAACGAAGTAATTATCTGCGACCAGCTGGGACTGTTGCTGGTTGGAACCCGCAGTTCTTTTAACCAGTTTGAACTGGCTGTTGATATATGCCACTGTATTCATCACTTGGTAACCTACAAGTATGCAACTGGGGTTGGAACTAACTAACTCAACTTCTCCAACTTAGTTCAAAAGCCATGCAGGTCATTCGTGAACATCAAGTCACCATGAATGCTTTCAGACTAGATTGTATTACGAAACAGACTTATTGTTTGCACCACGGTCAGAATGGGAAAGCGAGTTAGCACACTAGTAGTTTCTTTACTAGTTGTGGAACAGAGGTTGAAGAATAACTATTGTGGCAGTACGTAACTACTCACTGCAGAGCAGTTTCGTCATTGCGTGGGTTAAATGATCGCTTGGCGCTGTAAAGGCTATGTTGGTATAGACTACACAGGTCAACCGTGACGGAGGAGAGAATATGTAGGTACAGACTACACAGTTCAACCGTGATGGAGGAAAGAATATTTTGGTAGTGACTACATAGGTCAACCGTGATGAAGGATAGCATATGTTGGTTTATGCTACACAGGTCAACCTTGACGGAGGAGAGAACATATTGGTACAGACTACACAGGTCAACCGTGACGGAAGATAGAATATGTTGGTAACGACTACACAGGTCAACCATGATGGAAGAGAGAATATGTTTTAAAGACTACACAGGTCAACCGTAACGGAGGAGAGCATCTGTTGGTATAGACAGGTCAACCGTGACGGAAGATAGAATATGTTGGTAATGACTACACAGGTCAACCGTGACAGAGGAGAGAATATGGTTGGTATAGACTACACAGGTCAACCGTGACGGAGGATAACATATGTTGGTATAGACTACACAGGTCAACCATGACGGTGAAGAGAATATGTTGGTATAGACTACACAGGTCAACCGTGACGGAGGAGAGGATACGTTAAACGTTACTGTTTGTAAATAGAGATTTGTAAATTTCTGCTTTGTATGTCTGTCTCTGTGACTTGTGAACGATCGAGATTGTTGTGATAGATGAAATGTTTTTCGATGAGAAACCGGGTGTTCTGACTTGACTGTGTGTTGTCTGCTCTATTTTGTACAATTTTCACATGCGTAGACAAACGAAGAAGGTAAAGGTAGCTGATTGTGACACCCAGTAGTCGATTGTGACACACGGTAGCCGATGTTGACACCCGGTAGTCGATTGTGACACATGGTTCTCGATTGTGGGACACGGTATCAGAATAATAATAATAATAATAATAATATTATTATTATTATTATTATTATAATAATAATAATAATAATAATAATAATATTATAATAATAATAATAATATTATTATTATTATTATTATTATTATTATTATTATTATTATAATAATAATAATAATAATAATAATAATAATAATAATAATAATAATAATAATAATAATAATAATAATAATAATAATTAATAATATGGTTAGAGTGTAGCCTTGTAACACGGAGAGTACACTTTCGAGCCTCCTCCCTGATACGGTTACTGTGTAGAAACCTTGAACAAGTCCTTCACTCAAAATTGCTCAGCGCCATCGATTGGTGTTAGTTATTAGGTGTGGTGTTTAATAAATGCATAATAATAATAACGTTTGATGATGGAAACTGGAACATGAAGAGTGAGGAGTGAATACTTAAGAACTCGGGCTTGGGATCCTCTATTGAAAGTTGAAACACCAAATGGGACTCTCTAATTAATACAATAAAATCTATAACTGTCATTTGATAATGCCCTCCTAACAAAGTTCAGAAATGCACACTGAAACCAGGAAACTATTAAGATCCATTATATGTGGGCTGGAAGAGGTAAGTTTTCAGTCTAGAGCGAAAGACAGTCTCGCTAAGATAGTTGCGAACATGAGGAGGTAGAGCGTTCCAGAAGGAGGAACCGTTAACTGATTTACCTCCGGCTAAAGGTAAGATGTGTACCAGGAACAACATAATTAATTAAGGTAGGCTACAAGGAAGACAAAGGTCTTGGATAGGTGGCGCTTTGGCGTGATAAGATATATAGCGCACCGAGCATGGCGGTCTGGGTTAGCGCACTGAATGATTAAAAGGCGCTAAGCAAATAGCCAGACACTTATGTGTATACATATACTTACTTTATATACTTATGACAAATATCTGATCCATCCTACGAACTCACCAAAACCTCACCTGTTGGTATCTCTTCACAGGTCTTTCACTCAAACTGAAAACACTGCTCTTTCACAAATCACATCCCGATTCCTCCTCTTCCCCTTACCTCACTCACCATTTCAACTCCAAACACCACCTATACCCTCGTCGTCTGACTGTCTGCCTCCCTGACCCCTTTTGATCTTGACCTGGAACCCATTATTACCCCCTCTCCCCGCCTATCGATTTTGTTTTGACTAAGCGCCTGTGAATGAGCTGGTTCACGTGACTTCGCGTTTTTGGGCGCTGTGGGAAACGAGAGATTAGACATCCATGAAAGTTTGAGGCTCACTTTGAGTTGTGGTAATGTAAGGTTAAGACTAAGGTGAGGTAAAAGGTATTTGATACATTGTCTTATATGCAAGACAGTCTAGTGGTTAGCGTGCCTGACTGTCACTTAAAAGGTCTGTGGTTCAAATACTCGCCAGGGCAGAAATAACATTTCGAGGTTTCTGTTCCGCTTGCGCCCCTGACGAACTCGACTGTAAGATGCGTGCAGTGACCTACACTGTCAGTGAAATGATCTCAGGCGGTGAGGGAGCGAGTTGGGCTCCCGCCCTCATACCGAGACTAAGAAAACTGAAGTCGCTATAATACCTCTGTCTGTCTGTCTGTCTGTCGTTCTGTCTGTCTGTCTGTCTGTCTGTCTGTCTGTCTGTCTGTCTGTCTGTCTGTCTGTCTGTCTGTCTGTCTGTCTGTCTGTCTGTCTGTCTGTCTGTCTGTCTGTCTGTCTGTCTGTCTTTTCTCCTTGCCTGTATGCCTCCCTCCCTTCCTGCCTGCCTGCCTTCCTCTCTGTCTCTGTCTGTCTGTCTGTCTCTGTCTGTCTCTGTCTGTCTCTGTCTGTCTCTGTTTCTGTCTCTGTCTGTCTCTGTCTGTCTCTGTTTCTGTCTCTGTCTGTCTCTGTCTGTCTGTCTGTCTCCCTCCCTCCCTCCCTCCCTCCCTCCCTACCTCCCTCCCTCCCTCCCTCCCGCGGAAATCGAGCACCATTCCACTTATAACCTACTACAGAACGACGCCTCATAAAGAAGAAAGCCAACGGCATTTCAATCGGGTTAGTCGGCTTATTTGAAGCATCAAGGGCAGCAGCACAGTCATTATCACCGACGGCGGGTGACGTCTTGCTTAAGCCGGCGTTGAGTTTGACAAAAGCTGATCCTCCCGATCACGAAACTTGGACCTGTCAATTACCGAAGCAAAGATTGACGAGTCTCCATCTGGCGACGAGTAAGGTAACAGAAGCAGGCTTCAAACAGACGACATTATCTCCTCTGTCGACAAGATACACAATCCGACTTAATGTACGGCGCTGTCTGTCTGTCTCCCGTCTGTCTGTCTGTCTGTGTGTCTGTCCGTATGCTTGTGTGTGTGTGTGCCCTTCTGGTTGTCTCGTACATGATTACCAAGGTATGTGTACTAAGAGCAGAGGGGGGGTATGCGTTTGTTGACATCGAAGTCATGTAGAGTTACAGAGAGAGGGGGAGAGCGAGAGACAGACAGACAGAGGCAGAGACACAGAGACAGACAGACAGACAGAGACAGAGACAGAGACAGAGACAGAGGGAGAGAGGAAGGAGAGAGAGACATACAGACAGACAGACCTGTAGACAGAGTTGTGTGCGTGTATGTTGTTGAGGCACCTGTAAATTCTCTTCGTCCATGTCTGACAACGAGAGGAAGTCATTATCTCCGTATTATCTGCTTCACGGGCGACGGATTAAAGTCCCGCATCTGGCTACGAAAAGCCGATTAGGACCGTCGCCCCTGCCTCTGTCTCTGCTGCTGCTGCTGTTGTTGCTGCTGCTGCTGCTGCTGCTGCTGCTGCTGCTGCTGCTGCTGAAGCTAAGGCTAAGGCTAAGGCTCAAGCTGCTGATGAGGTTGAGGGTGTTTTAGAGATGTCTTGCAGGAAATTCGTCTAAATTGGCGGAGAGTAGAGAAACAGAGAGCGACAGAGACAGAGACAGAGACGGAGAGATACAGAGACAGAGAGAGAGATACAGAAAGAGATACAGAGACAGAGAGGGATAGGAAGAAAGAGGATAGGTTTGGTGTAGCACAAGACGGATGTAGTAGGCTTTCTGTATGCGAACTAGTCTGTGTGTCTGTTTGTGTTTACTCGTGTCTGTATGCAGTGGCGTCTACCAATGGTGGGGTTTGGAGAACGATCTCCATCAAAATTCAAAAGTGGGGGGGTTGACACATTTTGGCCGAAAGTGGGGGGGTTGCACTTTTTCATGTTCTCTCTTTTATCCCGGGTGGTAATATAGCCTACATCAAGCCATTACCGGTCAACGCCTTCTTGTTCCACATGCATGGGATTGAAATTCTCTTATGTTTCCATTACAGTAGCCATAGGCTCCAACTTTGCGAGGCCCGTTAGTACCCAGCTTCACCAGAAATAGGCCATGTGAGGCCCTCAAATGCATGGGCACCACGTGCACCAGAAATCCGTCAGCAAGGAGCTCCTTTCAGAGATTATTTTTCTATTGACATTACTTTAATATCTATAAAATAATAAAACGTCCTTGTTATATTTAATATCAATTAACTTTATGCCAGTGACTATAGGCCTATATGTAGCCTACAGCAGAACGCAGTTTTCATCCTTGCGTCGGCTGAAGAATTCGGCCTATATCTTATAAGGTTAACCATGTCCAAAAACGATTGACACACTTGTCTATACTATACTATCACAAGGAAGAAACTGCTATAGCTTATCTCTTGAAAAAAATCTGCAACGATTTAATCTCCTGCAACAGCCTGCGTAAAAGGAAATTTGCAATGTTTTAAAAATACCAGATCGAGAGTCTGAGAGAAAAGCCAGTTAGTTGTGAATCACTTTGACATATAGACATTATAATTATAAAACAAAAGAATGAAAAATTGATACTGGAGAGAACCATGATATTTTGTAGCTTTGTAATAATTTTTTATTCCACTTGAATTTTGGAAAGAAGTCATTTCAGTAATAATTTAAATTAGTTTCAACTTTCAAGTTATATCTTTTTGAACTTGTTCTGTTTTTCTCAGTGCTCTCTAGGCCTATATACCATATACTACATGTATGATACTATCTACAGTCTCAAATTTGGCTTATGAAATAATTCAGACAAAATGGTACGTCTGATATTTTTGTGTGCGATATTTGACTTTGTTGACCTAATTAGCTGATGGATAATTGGATATATTAAATTATATTTATCCTATTCTCTCAATGTTCTTTCGGTAGGTTGCCAGATTTGAGATTCTACTGTCAAAGGCATAATTTCAATAAACATGACTGTACTGATTGTACTCTGTTGTAACCAAATCCAACAAAGTGAAAATATAGGAAATCCCAAAAAAGGTCAAAAAATTTTCGCGCTACGCGCGGAAATTGCTTTGTTCTCTTTTGGCACCAAGTCTTTTGGTAAACTCCACCCCTATGACACTACCAAACATTCAGTTAAGTCACCCATTAATTCACTAATCTTTATCTCTCTCAAAATACACCATAATGTGTACCGATATTTCAGGGTAAACAATTTTTTTTTGGGGGGGGGTTGATTCTCCAAGTACAATTGGGGGGGTTAGACGCCACTGTCTGTATGTATGCATCGGTGCAGGTGTCTGTGTGCGTACGTCTACATATAAAGACTATATATAGACCTCAATGCCTTAAGTCTACAGCGAAAACTCCACCACTGTTGTACTTGCAGAGGTGGTGCCAGTCCTAAGCCTGGATAAATAGGAGGGCGACGTCAATCATC
>OY744617.1:27712513-27715013 GCA_963556255.1 Allolobophora icterica
ATTGGGGAAATGACTCTACAGTTCCCAATTCCTAAAGCGCCAGACAGAATATAAACCGGCAGAGGTTAAACTCGTAGTCGCCTGCCTCAGCATCTTCTGATAGACAATGCACCTCAGGTTAGCAACTCATGGCCAAATGTCTAGTCGTTGTGCTTGCTGGAATGTCACGGCAGAAGAGGATTTAGACATTTCTGCTTTGCCAGTGTTCCTAGCGGTTAAAACTGAATAACTCGACAGTAAATTAGTAAATTAGTAAATTAGTAAATTAGTCAGTAGCTGTTTAACGACGCTGTGTCATAACAAAGATGACTAGCGTCGCCCTCTTCCTATCTCCAAGCTTGGGACAGGCACTGCCAGAGTATGAGCAGTGGCGGACAGTACATGGTGGGTTGGTAGGGCTATTTAACTGAGGGCGAGAGAGAGGATTGGACACCTATTCACATATGCCGAAACTAAGAAAAGAAGTCGCTTACACTTACTATTACTATTTGTATTATCGTGATCATGATCATTATCATGATCATCATGATCATGATGATGATGATTATCATCATCATGATCATCATGATCATGATCATCATCATCACCATCATCACAATCACCATTATTACTAATGCTACTATTATGCATTTACATCATCATCATCATCATCATCATCATCATCATCATCATCATCATCATCATCATCATCATCATCATCATCATCATCATCATCATCATCATCATCATCATCATCATCATCATCATCATCATCATCATCATCATCATCATCATCATCATCATCATCATCATCATCATCATCATCATTATTATTATCACCACTACTACCACCATTATTACGCATTTATTAAGCAGCACTTTCTAATGACCAAGCATCAATCGATGGCGCTGAGCAATTGTGAATGAAGGACTTGCTCAAGTTCCCTATATATAGATATATAGACACTGACCATCTCGGCGGAGGGCTCGAACCCATGGATATACTCTCAGCGATACAAGGTGAGCGCTCAAACCAATTGGGTATACCATGTCCCAAACTTCGTATACCTATACATGCGGTTTACCTCTTGACGTCGTCTTATAAAGACTGGTCTTGAAGGTCTTCGTTATCACGTCATAACAATACAGAACCACGTATTGTATCAAGCAAGACCTAGACAGATGGTCTCGTACTGCATATATGAGCCGAGACGGGTCGCTATATATAGCAACTATATGATGCATTCTTGGCATTGGTATACAATGCGGTTAGTTTCAACTCTGAGTCTATATATAGGATTCAAATCGTGACATCAAACTCCGGAGATCTGGGCCTTGAACCGAAAAATGAGTTGGACCGACTCAGTTATACTGATATATGTATAATTATAATAACGACTTCCATTGCGCCGGTGTCTAATGCACAATGCATCAACCGATGGCTCTCCAAAACCAAGCTGTAATCAGGTCAATATCCAGAAGAAATTGATCTGGTTACCAGAGGTCTCTGTCTCTGTCACTCTCTCTACCTCTGTCTCTGACTTTGCCTCTGACTCTGTATCTGTCTCTGTCTCTGGTTACGCCTATAGTCCTTGGTTAGACCGCTCTTCAAACCCGGGATCGCCTCTCTGAATATATAGTAGTCCAGTATACTATAGAGTATAGACCTACAAGCGTGTATACTATAGTCGGAGAATGTGTATATCATTGTACCTTAGCCTACCGTATACCCTACCTTATCTTACTTTGACTTACCTTACCGTATACCTTGCCTTAACGTATACAATGTACCCTATATGTATTAGGACCGTTCAGGTCATATTACAACGATAGCAAAGATACGTTATTTTTATAGAAATTGTGTGAATATAATTAATCACATATATCTACACATATGTGCATGCAAAAATATATATATATATATATATATATATATACATAAATGTACACAAATATTTGTATATATATACGTGGACTAATGTGTTCATTCATAGTTTGTCGAGACTTCTGCAGTTCGTCAAGAGTTCTCTGAGGAGCGTCCAGGCGTGTTTTGCGGCCAGGTCCAGCGACGCAGCCGACCTTTCCCTCATGAGGTCAAGCCCCGGAAGGAAGAAGTGCGGGCACCGTCTGTTCTGGAGGCAGGAGATGAGCTGCAGCAGGATCCCGTTGACGCGGTCGCCAAGGCAACCGTCATCCCAGTCGGACTCGAGAGGATGCTTCTCGCACTCGTTGAGCAGCAGGGTACTCATGTGGTAGTTATCGACCGGTCTACCTGGCAGATCCAGGTGTCTATCCCGCAGCGTCTTCAGGATGCTTAGGCAGCGTCGTCTGCACCCGGTCCCCGTCCTCAGCAGCGCCGACTCAGCCGAGTGGAACGACACGACCCAGGCATCGCCCTCAGCTGCCGCAGCCGACGACGAAGGGTTACGCGGATGCCGGGCTCCGTAGGGACACTCCTTCGACAGCAGGTCGAAGCCACCGGCTCGGACTTCGGACCCCAGAACGGGACCGGGCCAGAGGG
>OY744617.1:27720013-27760013 GCA_963556255.1 Allolobophora icterica
TATACCCTTTTTATGGCGATGAGATATTTTAGAGATTTACACAACATTACATTACATTATTAGTGTATCGGCGTCAGGCGACAGTAACTGTTATAATTATTACTTATTAGTATAGACGGAATCACCTTTCTTCCGTCCACAGTTCAGTATACAGTGTTACGATCGTATTTTAGGTTTGCGAGGAGTGGCGGTCGTTTTCTGACGTCAGGGAGGGACAGAGGGGTTTTGACATTTAATCGGAAAAGGGTCTGCTGTTAGAGGTTAGAGCAAAAGGCCATGCGGGTGGATTGGGAAATTGAAGGGAAGGCAGAGTAAAACTATATCGGGTCTCGAAGATAGGACAAACAGCGAATGGCGCCACGCCAATCAACTTCCAGACTACAGATGTTGTTATACTATTATTCTTAGTAGGACTAGGCCCTAATGTTGTTATTATTATTATTAGTAGTAGTAGTAGTATTATTGGTATTATTATTATTATTATTATTATTATTATTATTATTATTATTATTATTATTATTATTATTATTATTATTACGATCATTGTAATTATTGTAGGCCTAATTACATATTTTGCCCCGAGGTACACAAGGTCCCTCAGGGACTAATAATTATAATATTAATTAAAAAGAGCGAAATAGCGTCTGGAACGGCATCTATAGTATTCAATAATTGTGACCGTTATTATTACGATTATATTATTATTGACATGATTATTACGATTATTATTAGGTCTACTATTACTATTATTATTATTGATATTATTATTGTTGATATATTTATTATTATTATTATTATTATTATTATTATTATTATTATTATTATTATTATTATTATTATTATTATTATTATTACTCTTATTATTATTATTACTCTTATTGTTGACATCATTACTACAATTACTATTATTAATATCATCATCGTCGTCGTCGTCGCCGTCGTTGTTGTTAATGTAAGGACATGACTTGCCAAACAGCGTTGGTAAGCCTACCATTAAAAGAAGTCGGAAAGAAGAGGAGGTGGAAGAGGAAGATGAAGAGGAAGAGGAGGAAGAAGAGGAGGAAGAAGAGGAGGTGCAAGAGAAGGTAACCCTTGTGCTTTTGAAGTCGTGTTAATTTACTTGGCCACATCAGATTTTGAGACAGGCGATTGTCCAAGGCGGTGGCTGCAGTCTTACATAATGTTTGTGTATGTGTGTGTGTGTGTGTGTGTAGGTGTGTGTGTGTGTGTGTTTGTGTGTAAGTGTGTGCGCGTGGGCGCTTGTATGTGTAGGTGTGTGTGTGTGTGTGTGTGTGCGTGTGTGTTTAGGTGTGTGTGTGTGTGTGTGTGTGTGTGTGTGTGTGTAGGTGTGTGTGTAAGTGTGTGCGTGTGTGTGTGTGCGCGTGTGTGTGTGTGCGTGTGTGTGTGTGTGTGTGTATGTGTGTATGTGCGTGCGTGTGGGTGTGCTTGTGGGTGTGCGTGTAGTATGTGCGTACGCGAGTGTGTGGGTGTTTGTGGTAAGAACTTAAAACGTGATTCATGGCCTGGTGATTCAATAGTTACCACTCTACTGCATGAGTATACTGAGTGACACATCCATGGATTATAAACTTCAATTACTTGACTATATAAATAAGTTGGTCAAACTGGACATCCTCCTGCTGTAGAGCGTTCATGGTCAGTCTGTCGTGTACGTATGTACGTACGTACGTATGTAAGTATGCATGCGCGTATGTGTGTATGCGTGTATGTATGTGTACGTGTGTGTGTATGTATGTGTGTGTGTGGGTTCATAGGTTAATTTCTAAGTATATTTTAAGTCCAAAGGGAGCAAAGGTTTCGGAGGTCAGACAGTTTCAGATCATGAGAGAGGAGAAAGTGATGAATTTCATATTCATCATCGCCAAACGCAGCAGCTGTAGCCTCAGCATCATCGACAGGCTGGCGCCTTTTGGATCTGGTGCAGCGGAATGCAGTCTCCGATTCATAGTTCGAAGGAGGGACATGGAGTAATTCAAATCCGTTTCACATCTGGTTCCACTCCATATACGCCGAAGTGTACATACTTATAAGTATACAAGTATACGCACGAGTATACATATACTTACACAGCCATTTATTCATAAACTATACATATATAGGTTTAACGACGCCTTCGTATCCGAAGCAACGTGCATTGTAAGGGATTATAAGATTAAACTGGCCATAATGTAGGGCTATAAATAAAAATATTAAACTAGCCTAAAATAGTTAACTGGCATAAAAGATTAAGAAGAAGAAGAGCAGTCCCTTAAGCTAGCCCCGAGGCAGCCATGGGTATGAAGTGTTAGCAACTTCATTTTCTTAGCCACGGCATATGAGGGCTGGTGGCTAGTCCTCTCCCTCGCCGTATCATCTTCGCACCAACAGTGTACGGTCAGTGTATTCATCATAATTGAATTTGCAAGGGGCTCAGATGAAACAGAAATTTCTGCTCTGGACGGGTAATTGAACTTCTGACCTCTCCATTGACAGTCCGACATGCTAACCACTACACTATCAAGCACACAAGAATTACCGCGAAAAATTCGCACACATTGGCGTCATGAACTGATGATGAGGATGATGATGATGATGTTGTTGTTGTTGATGATGATGATGATGATGTTGTTGTTGATGATGACGACGACGATGATGATGATGATGATGATGATGACGATGATGATGATGATGGTGATGGTGATGATGATGATGATGATGATGATGATGATGATGATGATGATGATGATGATGATGATGATGATGATGATGATGATGATGACGACGAGGAGGACGATGATATAGATGCTTAGTATCTATAGTAATACACTTTATTCGCCCCAAAGATAGCAAAATGCACGGAGAAATTACATTAGTTTTAATATAAAATTAAATGTAAATCTTATAGGCCCAATGTCATTTAATTCCTTATATATACATACATATATATATATATATATGTGTGTGTGCTTGTGTGTGTGTGTGTGTGTGTGTGTGTGTATATATATATATATATTTATATGGCGCCATGGACTGTGGTCAGATTACCCTTTTAGCCCTTTTTGATGTTAGCTCGGCATTCGACTCTGTCGATCATGCTATACTTCTACAGCGCCTCTCTGTTTCCTTTGGGCTGGTTTTCAAACCGTTAGACTGGTTATCATCCTATCTTACTGGTCGCACTAACTGTGTTACTGCTGGTTCCTCCAGGTCCCGCTGGGTCCCCGCCCTCTTTGGAGTACCCCAGGGGTCCGTCCTTGGCCCGCTACTTTATGTTTTGTTTACTTCTGATATTAGTTCCTTGCTACAGTCATGTGGACTGCTTCATCAGCTTTATGCTGACAACATCCAAGCATATGTCCACTGCCGCGCAGCTGATGCAGTGGCTTCTGTTGGGTTGATGTGCCGCGCTATTGATACCCTCTCAGCTTGGATGGCCTCAAACCGGTTGCTTCTGAACCCGTCCAAAACTCAATTCATTTGGCTTGGTGGTCGTAGACAGCTGGCGGGCGTTGACCTACACCAACTGACTGAAACCTTTCCCCATATCACTTTCTCCCTTACTGTTCGTGACCTAGGTGTTACGCTGGATCGAGAGCTTAGTCTCTCTCAGCACGTTAACTTGGTCACTCAGAACTGTTATTATCAGCTCCGGCAGTTGCGTGTTGTACTGAGGTCCCTCTCCCATGATGCTGCAGTGATCTTAGTTCATGCATTTGTCACTGGTAGAGTTGACCACTGTTGCTCGGTCCTTGTTGGTCACTCCAAGGGCCTAATGGGGCGACTTGACCGGGTCCTTCGTTCTGCTGCTAGACTTATTGGTCGCATTCCAAAATATGCCCCAGTCTCTGCCTATATGCGTGACGTCTTACATTGGCTTCCTGCCTCTGAGCGCATCTCCTACAGGATAGCAGCACTAGTTTGGCGGTGTCTCTCCGGTAGCGCCCCATCCTACCTGTCTGAACTCTGCTGCCCGATTTCTGACTTAGCTTCTCGCAGAGCTTTGCGCTCTGCGACTAATGGGGAGCTATTGGTCCCTCGGACCCGCTCCGCAGTCAGGCAACGCCGAGCTTTCTCGGTTGTTGGCCCGTCTACCTGGAATGGTCTTCCGATATCCTTACGCTGCTTCCCCCGTAATAATTCACTTGTTTTCTTACGACAACTCAAGACCTATCTGTTTAGCCGTGGCTGGGCTGGGAGCGCCTCTGAGTAGGTCTCTTGAAGAAGCGCTATATAAATGTCCAGAATGAATGAATGAATGAATGAATGAATATATATATATATATATGATCCCAGGTTTATTATACTTTGAAATATATTGTGCATAATCTATGTAAACTATATAGTCCATGTTGCGTCAGTGCCTGGCGGAGATCTGGTTTTAAACCACTTACTCACTCACTTACTTACTTGCTTGCTTACTTGCTTACTCATTCACTCACTCACTCATTCACTCCCTCACTCACGCTCCCCACCTCATTCACTCACTCCCTCACTTATTCACTCACTCACTCGCCCTCACACTCACTCACTCATTCACTCACTCACTCATTCACTCACTCCATCACTTACTCACTCACTAACTCACACTCACACTCACTCATTCACTCATTCACTCATTCACTCAGTCACTCACACTGTCTCACTCACTCAATCCCTCACTGCTCACTCGCTCAGTCACTCGCTTCAGTAGGCTACTTACTGAAATCTAAAATAATTGTGCGTTGACGAGTGCCATGCTGCCCTCTAGCGAACGTTCAATACGTCGGTTGCGTTTGATTCTCGTCGACGGGTTTGATAAGAATTCTCGTAACTCGTCGCTGTAATTGAGTTTATCAGCGGCAAATGCGTTCTTCGGGGAATAGGGAAACCCGAGTTATCGACCGTGAAAGGGTTTACGTCGAAGGCAGGGTCGCAACGGGTCATCTAACACCAAGAATGTACGTGAACAAAGGCACCTCGATCTGAACAAGGATGAAGGGCTATCGCACCCTCACTGGCGGCGATCTTGTTTGACAGGCGGAGGTACACGGGACACTTTTGAAGTGATCTGGTCAAAAAACAGGTGACAAAAAATTTGTTGACTTTTTTCGTGTTTCTTCAAAATGTGGAGGTGGACAACTGAATACTGTGTCCTCCACTGTTAAAGGTGGGGGTCTTGTCCCCCTCGACC
This sequence comes from Allolobophora icterica, assembly GCA_963556255.1. Lineage (NCBI taxonomy): Eukaryota > Metazoa > Annelida > Clitellata > Crassiclitellata > Lumbricidae > Allolobophora > Allolobophora icterica. Next base: position 27,725,184 of record OY744617.1, read on the forward strand.
CACAGATCGCCGACCATGCACACCCTACGAAAGAGGTTTGCCTCTGTAACTGTCTGTCCTTTAAGAAATCGTAATCTCTGAATTTCTTCAACGCCTCCAAGAAACTATAAGTGGCCGGAACAAGCTTAATCATCGCTGGAACCAGCTTAATCAAAGGCGGTGAAAACAGCTTATTCACAGGCAGTGAAACAAGCGCTTATAGGCCTAATATTATAGTCAAGCGTTTTGGGGTAAGATAGTAAGTGGTGTCCTCGTTGCAAACATCTCATGATCGAGGGATTTTGATCTTTGGCAACTATACTTCTCTTCTCGTATCCGTCCGTGGAAATGAAATTTTGGGGATTGAGGATTCGGTTTATTTTGCAGTTTAATCGCTTTCGGGGAATCGGGCTTCGAGTAGACCCCTATTTACCACAATTAGAAATTATGAGAGCCAAACCTTTACATACTTCTCCAGTCTTCCTTTGACGAGAAAAAAGAGTAGACCACAGCACAACAGGCAGACAAAGCGAATTTTCAAGTAAAATATCCCAAAGTAGGACACTATCAGAACTGTTACAATACAGGCCGTATAATTATGCTCTCTTCAATCATCCCCTGCTGTAAGCCTGTAACACATGTTTTTCCTATTGTACGCCTTGTCTTTGGCCGGTGTCCATTCAGTTGCTGGTTCCTCCTCTGCAACTCTCCGTCTCCTCATGTTTACAACTCACCTCTCAAGACTATCTTATCTCTAAGCTGGAAACTTACTTCGTCCAGTCACTTAAATTGTGGCTCTTAATGTTTCCTGTTACCAGGCCTCAATGTGACTTTTGAATTTCGTTAAGGATGGTGACAGGGTCGTCTATCCCCCCCCCCCTAAGTCATTGGAGCAACGTCCCTTCCCCCTCTTCGACCCCAAAAGCGCAGACGGCTACAACGTATTCAGAAAATTTGAAAATTTGGCCTGTAGGCTATTATAAAAGGCGGGTGGTTTCGATAGTTGGCCTACAATTAATCAGGACATGTCCGGACGAGGAAGTGGATATCACTCTAGAGGAGGAGTACCATGCACTGACCTTTTGAGTGGCGCCTTATAAATTTTCGATTACAGTTACAGCTGGCGGAAATATCGCTTCTCAATTATCTAAGAATGACTAAGTGTGTAATCTGGATAACATGACAGCCATTTCACTTGCAAGAATGACTAACAAACAGTGTTTTATCTAGACACCTTTGGGGAGGGGAAATTCCCCAGGAAGGCCATTCCAGGTTGCGGGGCCAGCGACCGAAAAAGAACGGCGCTGCATAATGGCTGTCCGCGTGCGGGGGACCAAGAGCTCGGCCTGGTCAGCCGAGCGAAGAGCAGATCGTCGCAAAACCCCCGAGGTAGGGCGAGAAAATTCCCGCAGGTGTGGGGGGCAAGTCCCTCCAGAGAGCGCCTAAGCACTATACAGAGTGCACTAACTAGTGCATGCATATATACATACACATATACATATATGCACGCATGCATGCATGCATACATACATACATACATACATACATACATATGTATACATACATCGTGCCAGTAGTTTACGTTATTCATCATGCTGACAGGTATGTGAGAATAGTAAGTATACACGTAAGCACGTTCATATATAAACCTATGAATACACTTACATAGATACATGGATAAATAACAGTGTTTATAGGCAGAAAGATTGGCGTTACAGTCAAAAACAGTTGCCCGATCCATAGGCCTGTAGTATCATGTTTAAAAAGATGATATCCTGCCTAGGATTATGTAAATTGTAGGCCATTCACAAAGGTATATCCCGGGTTAAGCAGTATGCTTTTAGGTCTCAAGGCCCCTCACACCCAATCGTTGTGAGTCACTAAGAACTTTATATCCTGGGACTTTTAGCTGGACACCAAGAACTGGTCAGTGACCGAACTTGTATACGCAATGTTCTGCTGCGTTACATTTGTGGTAGACCTCTATATCTGTTTCGTGTATTATTATCAATTTTAAATTTGCATATCTGTTTCGTGTATTATAATTTGACATGACAAAATACAAAGAACTTACTGATTTAGTGTAGTGTTGAAACATTTTTCTATGAAGTCCTGTATAATGTATATATCATTGCTACAGTGTCCAATGGTTGTCATTGGTCAGTTCCAACATTCTTAAAATTAGCCATACTGCATGTCTGATAGAATGATTATACTGTAATGTTGCCACAGGCTATAAAGTGGTCATACAGCAACTGCAGCCAAGCTATGTTTTACACCTTTTATAACGATACTAGTGTATTTCCCCCTCATAATTATGACGGCAGTGTATATCGTTGGTCGTTGATCGCCGTCGTCAAGGCCGTCGTCAAGACCGCCGTCGTCGAGACGGCAGTACTGACGTCACAAACGGTTTCACAATAGAACAGAAGCCGTTTGTGACGTAGCCTCCTACGACGGACAAATTTGCATATAAGGAAACTATATGTATAGATTTGACAATAATTATTGGCCGGGCTATCTTTATCACCCTTTTTGAAGACAGGTATGACCTTGGCTGCCTTAATGTTAGTCGGAACCAAACCATTAAGTAGTGAACAGTTTATAATTGCCGTTAGTGGTTGAGTAATTAAGGACAAATTTGGAGAGGCAAGATAGGGATCAATGTCATCTATACCTTTTGTATGCGTTTTTTTTAGAGTACTGCAGACTTTTAAGAGTTCTTCCGGGGAAGTCAAAGTAATTCCCATGGAGTTTTGACGGGACGGAGGCAAATAGTCAATAAAGTTACCAAACCATTAAGTAGTGAACAGTTTATAATTGCCGTTAGTGGTTGAGTAATTAAGGACAAATTTGGAGAGGCAAGATAGGGATCAATGTCATCTATACCTTTTGTATGCGTTTTTTTTAGAGTACTGCAGACTTTTAAGAGTTCTTCCGGGGAAGTCAAAGTAATTCCCATGGAGTTTGACGGGACGGAGGCAAATAGTCAATAAAGTTCCCTGGAGAATATTGAATTTTGTTAGCTAAGTCAGTGGCTATACTGGTAAAGTAATTGTTAAACCCATTGGCAATGTTAATTGGAGCTTCTACATTATTATCATTTATTCTTAAAGAGACTACTTCCACTTTCTTATTGTCAAGTGACATTACTGTTCTGATTAATTTCCAAGTAGCCTTTAAGTCGTTATGACATTTTTGGAATTCAAAATTATAGTAATTACGTTCAGCATTTAGTCTAGTAGTTTTAAATTTATTTCGATACTCGATAAATTTACTCTTGTTCTGATTATTCGGATTTTTCAAATATCGTACATATAAGAGGTTCTTCCTCTTGGATGATTTAAGAAGCCCCGTAGTCATCCATGGATTTTTAAATTTAACTTTACGATCCTTAGTAGGCCTATCTGTCAAGAGAGGAAAGGCATCATTATAGGCCTGGGTATATCTAGCAATGAATAATTCGTATGCTTCATTAGCATCACCTTGGTTACACATCCTCAATACAGGATCCCAGCTAATATCTTGCAGAAGAGATTTGAATTTAGATTTCTGTTCATCGTTAATTAATCTATTTGCTTTGGAGTATAGTTTAATATTGGGTTTTGACACCAATGCAAACCTAGCACAAATCGGGAGATGGTCGGAGATGTCAGATATGATGATGTGAGCATCGAGCAGCTTCGACCAGGCACATAATACATATATATATATATATATATATATATATATATATATATATATATATATATATATATATATATTTGTGTGTGTGTGTTTGTCTGTGTTTGTCTGTGTATATATATATATATATATATATATATATATGATCCCAGCTTTATTATACTTTTAAATATATTGTGCATAATATATGTATACTATATATAGCCCATGTATTGCGTCTGTGCCTGGCGGAGATCTGGTTTTAAACCATTTACTCACTTACTTACTTACTTGCCTACTTGCTTACTCATTCACTCACTCACTCACACTCACACTGTCTCACTCACTCAATCCCTCACTCCCTCGCTCACTCATTCACTCGCTTCAGTACTTACTGAAATCTAAAATAATTGTGCGTTGACGAGTGCCATGCTGCCCTCTAGCGAACGGTTCGTATACGTCGGTTGCGTTTGTTTCTCGTTGACGGGTTTGATAAGAATTCTCGTAACTCGTCGTTGTAATTGAGTTTATCAGTGGCAAACGCATTCTTCTGGGAATAAGGAAACCCGAGTTATCGACCGTGAAAGGGTTTACGTCGAAGGCAGAGTCGCAACGGGTCATCCAACACCAAGAATGTACGTGAACATAGGCACCTCTAAGCAGAGATCGGAATGAAGGGCTATCGCATCCTCACTGGCGGCGATCTAGTTTGACAGGTGTGGGGGGGACTTTCGAACTGATCTGGTCAAAACAGAGGTGAAAAAATTTGTTGACCTTTTTTCGTGTTTCTTATAAATGTGGGGGACAACTGTATACCTCTGTTACTGTCTGTTCCCCCAGGAATAGTAATCTCTGAATTTCTTCAACGCCTCAGAAAAACTATAAGTCGCCGGAAGTAGCTTACTCGTCGCTAGAAACAGCTTAATCAAAGGCGTTGGAAACAGCTTATTCACAGGCGTTGGGACAAACGCTCATAGGCCTAATATTATAGTCAATAATATTTTGGTTAAGAGGCGACATCACTGATAGCCACTTTTGTTGGTACGACTTTGGGTCCGTTGGCGACAATCCTTTCCCACCAGAAAGTCGAACCTGATCAGTTGCCTCCCGATGTGGACTATTTCAGAGATTTAAATCTCAGGCGAGAACGGTCCGTACACGGGTGGGCCTGCCTCAAACGGCGTGTAACCGATTCAAACGGGCAGCGATGGCTAGGATTCTAACCCAACCAATTCATTGAAAAATGAACAGGGTCGAGGCCACACGGACGGTGTACGGTCGCTACATAAAAGCCCAGGGTGAGAATTGTCGGGGGGTTGGGGGTTCAACCCCCTAGTCTTTCTTAGGACCCCATAGTAAAGTCTTCATTGCACATCCCAACTCCACAAGAATCAAGGTCTTCTTTCAACAATTCTCATAGGGGCTACTGTAAAAGCCTGTAAATTTACATTTATGTCTGGTATCCACGATTCAAGCATCTCATGCTTGAGTGATTTTGAACTTCTTTGGCGGCTATACTTCTCATATATCAGAAAGGTCCTCCCGCGAGAAGCGCTTTATAAATAACCGAATACAATACAATACGATATCCGTTTACGGGGCTTCGTCCATGGAAATTTTGGGGGTTCGGTTTATTTTGCATTTTAATCACTTTCGGGGAATCGGGATTCGAGTAGACCCATGTTTAGCACGATTAAGACTTAGAAATTAACAGAGCCAAACCTTTACATACTTCTCTTCTCAGTCTTCATTTGACAAGAAAAAGGAGTAGGCCTAATAAGCAGACCACAGCACAATAGAGAAACAAAGCGAAAATTTTCGAGTGAAATATCCCAAAGTGGAATACTATATACAAAAACTGCTCTTTGTTACTCACAAATTGCTGAGCTGCTGCTGGATGTCCTCGAATCGCGTTTCTCTTAACTCTGTAAGACCTTAGCTGATCTGGTTTGGCACTCGCCAATATATATAGGGGCCTACATACTTAGACTAATACGCTAACAACATGTACATTATATACGTATTAAATACACAAACACACATGCATACATACATGCATACATAAATACATGGGAAGGGGGATAGAGTACTGGTAACACTCATGGCCAGAAGAGCCTTATCTATAGGTTCGCGGATCGATTCCCGGAACCCCCTCTACGGCGGCGCCTTTCTTGGCATGGCTGCCAAACTGTGTGCTTAATTAAGATCTTGATTGTACTTTCATGTGTCAATGTAAACTTACTGCGTCTGTCATAATAAATATTATTATTATTATTATTATTATTATTATTATTATTATTATTATTATTATTATTATTATTATTATTATTATTATTATTATCATTATTATTATTATTACATGCATTCATACATGGATATATGCATACACACATGCATGCACACATAATCGCATGCATGCAAACATGCATATATATGGAAGCATGCACACATGCATGCGTACATACATGCGTACATACATGCGTACATACATGCATACATATATACAGGCATGCATGCAAACATGCATACATATAGATGCATTCGTGCATGCATGCATACATGGATGCACACTTGGATACATGATACATATATCCATACATGCATATATACAAGCACGTATGCATAAATGAACGCAGAAATACACATACATATACACGCACTTAAGTACACACATACAGGGTGCGGCAAAATAAAGTAATCCCCTGCAGTGTTTGGTTGATATCTCAAGAACGAAGTTGGATTTTTATAAGAAAATTTACATGCCCATTGGTCATTCATATCTACGTACAATTGCCAAATTACATTATATTATCACAACAATTGACTAAGTTATGCTATTTGAACAGAGACAAGCCCACGCTTTATAACGTGCATTTTCCAGCAGGACGGCGCTCCAGCGCACACGGCACGTGTCACGCAGGAGTGGCTGCACGCAAACTGTCCTGAGATCATTGAGAAGGACCAGTGGCCACCAAATTCCCCAGATCTCAACCCCCTTGACTATCACGTGTGGGGAGCCATGCTGGAAAGGTATCACAAACTCCAGCCGAAGCCAAAGACAATCGCCGAGTTGAAAGCCGCTTTGCAGTCAATATGGGACGATATGCCACAGGCGCCGATCAACAAGGCCATCAAGAACTTTACCAAACGGCTGAAGGCATGCGTGCAGGCCAATGGTGGACACTTTGAACACTTAATGTAAAATTGAAAGTGCAATTCGTAAAGCTTTGTTGTAAAAATATTTCAAGTTGTACCATTTATTTTTCTTGTTTCTTTACAAATTAACTATTTTTAACCATGTAAAATCGTGGGGGTGTCGTGTTTGAAATAACATAACTTTGTGATATTTCAAGATTGTTAAATAACATTTGGAAGTTATATGTAGACTAGCTGTCCTAACCCGTGAAAAATCACGGTATATAAAAACAATTATTATTATAACGTCATATTATAGGCCTATAGCCGTCGTCAAGACAACCGTCAAGACAACCGTCGCCAAGGCGACAGTATAGTGACGTCACAATAGTGTTTGTTTACGGGACAGACAGACAGACAGACAGACAGACAGACAGACAGACAGACAGACGTACAACGGTTATTATGTAAGTTGATGTGAACAGACAATATCATTACCAAGTTTTACATAAAAATTCTAAGCGGTTGCTACAGAATTTGCAACACACTGCAGGGGATTACTTTATTTTGCCGCACCCTGTACATACACAGTGCTAGTAGTTGACGTTATTATTCATGTAGACAGGGAATGTAAGAATAGTAAGTATATATGTATACGCTTTTGTATCTCCATACATGTATGTATGAATTCACATACATACATGCACGAATACCTACATGCATACATACATACATAGATAATAAGAGCTGTTAGAGTGCAGGATGGTTTGCGTTACGTTCTGAAGTCGCCCGATCCATAGGCTTGTAGTATCATGTTCAGATGATATCCGCCTACGATGATGTAAATTGTAGGTCGTTCACGAAGGTATATCCTTGGGGGATAAACAATCTGCTTTTAGTTTTCTAAATCCTCCACACTCAACCGTTGTGGGTGAATGAAAACATTAGATCATGGGTCGGAAAGCTGGACACCAAGAACTGGTCAAATTAATGATCGATCTTGTTCGCAATTTTTCTGCTGAATTACATTTGTGGTAGACCTCTCTATCTGTTTCGTGTATTGTTATCAATTTGAATACGACGAAGAGACTACTGAATGATTGAGGTGTTGAAATGTTTTCTATGTAGGTCTATATATGCACGTTGCTACACTATTCAATGGTCGTCATTGGTCAGTTCCAACACCGTTAAAATTAGCTATTGTCCGATACGCTATAAAGTTGCGACAGGCTATTTATAATGTGGCAATACAGCAACTGCATCAAAGCTGTGTTTCACACCTTCTACGATATTTGATAATTATAGTTAGAGGCCAGGACGCATAGGCGTAATTTGTGGGGGTACGAGGGGTACCCGTACCCCCCACTTTTTGGACTGAGGGGTACCGTACCCCCCAATTTTTGAACAGTGTCAATCAATATTTTATTATTGTGCCTTCCCAGAGATCGCAGTCTTCGCCTTGCATCGTGTATGTAAAAAAATTGGTACCCCCACTTTTTGGACCAAAGTTACGCCCCTGCCAGGACGTGAAACGAAACTGTTGAGGGCCAACCATATTATTACACCGTGTACATGTCGGAACATTAATATAGCGTTGTTGTTACCTATCAAAGGTGATGCGTGCGAGATTAGCGTTAATTCTGGCGCAATAGTCGCTGGAGTTGTGAGATACCTAAATTTGGTAGTTGTTGGACGTTTACAAAATAAAAGAACGTCAATATCTAGTTACTTAAAATGACGTCATAATAATGACGTCAAATAAATGACGTCAGCCCTACGACGGTCGTGTTTTCAAATCCGCTGCTGTCAGAGATACACTTCTCCCGTAAAGCATATCAAAACAGTATTCTCGACGAATCTAATCCAACCTAATCACTTCTATAGCGCCACTATTATGATGCCCAAGGCATCAGACGATGGTCGATAGCCTACTAATCCCCGAAAAACGGAGTTGGACCTCCTTGGGAATACTCTTTTGAAAACCCCTCAGACTTGACGCAGCGATCATAAATAAGGTAGCGCCCTGCATGCGCTTGGCTTTCCAATGGCGCTTTAGAAGTTTGGACATTACAGACACCGTTAATCAAAGTCGTTGTGCAAGTCAAATTCTATGATCAGTCGGCGTGAACGACAAGAGGATGGTAGGGCCTATGGAAGACGCGGAAACAGCATATATATAGCCGAGATCTCTAAGACTTGGGGCATCAGTGTGCAAGGTAGGCCTAAAGCGTGCACGAGTTCGTGAGGATACTTCAGTTACGGATTAAACGCCAGTGAACTTCCCTATTTACTGAGTTGAACGCGACGTTCGGGTTAACTTTTGCAACACAACACATTGCTTTGAACTTTCCTGGATTGATTCCACTTTCTCCCGTCTCCTATTCTTCAGCCTGGGGCCGTATTCATGAGACAGGCTGAAGCTAGTCCGGACGTAGGCTATACCGCCTACGCCGGGAGTAACTATTCCCCGAATAGCACAGTCCTGAACTATATTCATGACACAGGTGTAGCCATTAGACTATAGTTACTCTGGACGTAAACGCTTTTAACGTTAAAATTCGTAAATTTTTAAAATTCGTAAAATTCGTTAAATGCGAATTCTCGAACTATGGGCGGCGGTAGGCTGTAGGCCCTACAGCGAGTCGAGCGGCTGTAGAAAGGTCACGAAAATTGCAGGCACCGGTGGCAACCGCCAAAATTATTATTATTATAATTATAGAAAATGATCATTTTAAATTATGGAAATTATGACAAGCATAACTGTAATCATCATCGCCGTCATTGTACCACTGCAATCACCTCTGCTATTGTGGTTATGATCAGCACCACTTTCTTCATCACCCAATGTCACCAAAACAAAATTGTTTCTACCAGTGTGAATTGTAGAAATGATAAATTGCGCGTGAAGGAAAACCATTCAATCACTTCTGATAATTAACATACAAATCAGCACTCAGTGACTCGGTTCTTCAAGACAAGACACTATCTAGACCTAAACTCAACCAATTTTGAACAACGTTCGTAGCAAATGGCGTCACAGTATGTATGTTATGTCGTAACATGTCGTAACATAATGCGCCAAAGATATGCGCTATATCAGTTTTGTATGGCGTCAAACGGATACTCGTCGGAGGGATCATTCCATTCGTGGTCGAAGTCCATTTGTCGTGCGTGTTGGAGTGTAAATTGCAGCATTTTTGTTTCTAACTTGTACTGAATAATTAGACTAAAATGCTGCTAGACGGAGCGGGAGAGATCGTGGAGATGTTCAAGAACAGCTTTCCGCTGTCATTTTTGTTTTTTGTGCCTATTTTGATCTTGATTTCGCCAGTCAGTACAGCGCATGATTTCGGCGTATACCGCATGCAGCAGTTTGATCTTCAAGGAGTACCTCACGGTAATGATAATAGGCCATAATAGCAACCTCTTTGTCCGTCGGATTAACTAATTATTATACGCAGTTAATTGACGAGTAACGAGAAACAAACAATATTATTGAGTATCGCAGCGTAATAATGCGTCCTGAAAAATTTCAAACATTGTCATTTCAAACATTGTCCTGCATCCTCAAGCCTATAAATGCAAGCAGACGATCAAATGTTTCGAACTGAAGCAGTCATCAGTAACAGGCTACCATCACCGCCATCAATTTATCTTCCCCATTACCAGGCAATCGTGTTACGACCATTTTATTTGATCTGGAACTTCTACAAGGCCGTTATAGTATGACATAAGTCGTCATTGATGATGTTTCATTACCAGGGTTTCACATTTTCATGATCTTTTTTCATGTAAGTATTAACCTAACTGGAAACACTGGTGTAATTTCTAATCGTGGTGAATATGCTGTAGCCTGTTTCCTTGTTATTTTATGTTTGTGTACCGGTCTACCCATTTACTTGTGTTTACTTACTTGCTTTCGTATTTACTGTGCTTTATTTGATTAGAACGGCCATAGAACATAACCAAGACATTTCTTATTAGCTAAATCATTAGTCCAACCTGGGACTAACATTGCTAAAGGGATATGAAGCGGCAACGCGTCAGCCAATCACAGCTCGTCTTTTACGATGCATCGCAGGCGATGTTTGTGGCTGTCATCCGGGTACGTAGCAGGGGACGATTTGAAGTAAATACAGCACATGGCATCGGTCTAGACGTTTTTTAGCGATTTACAATTAAGGACATAATTATGCGTTTTCTTAATAAATAAATATTAATAAAAGTCGTTTTTATTTAGTTATAAAGTCAGCTATAAGCGACTCATGTTTGACTAGCCGATCCGTACAAGGGTCCCGGAAGTAAAACTCAGAGCCACACACATAATCTAGACCAAAGACCCTATATTCATCAGCTTCATATCCCTTGCAATCTTAGTCCCAGGTCCAACTTTGCAGCATTGTGAAGTTTGAGCTAGAACTTCGTGCTGTTGCTGTAAGATAATCTTTGTCTGTTTTAAACTCAAGGTTCGCGTAATGCTCTGGTGAACGTGGAAGCAAGGCCAGTTACAGCGGCTGTCTTCACTCGAAAATGCATCATAGCAAAGCTTAAGGAGCTGACAATCGACAAGTACAAGGAAATGGTGCAACAGAGTGCAGGAGGTCTTCTCATTCTGCTTCCCACTCAGATCGAGAGTCTCGATAAAGAGGAGAAAGAGGTGGGAGATCAACATTGGAAATGGCTCATGAAACACTTCAGCTATTGCCTAAGTCACATATATTTATACATCTCAGATCAGAAAACGTGCTATATAAGGTCACGTCGGAAGCCATGTTACTGTTCCTATGAAATGCTCTTTCAGGACCTCAGATGTAAATATTTAGATATATACATGCAAGATTCGAAGGAAAAGGAAACAAAGGCAGACTAAGACTATGCTGGATAGATAATATAAATGAGGACATAATGCAGGGGTTAAAGTGGGTGGGAATGCGTGGGAACGGCGTTCCCACTGCTCTCGAAATTCGTTGCTTACGTTCCCACTGCTCACGCATGCGTTCCAATAAAACTCTTCTTTGGCGTTCCCACTGCTCAACCAAACCACTTTAACCACTGACATAACGTCACTTGGACTAACACTAAGGTGGGCAATAGGCTTGACAAATGTCTGAGGACACTGGAGATCATTTATTTGTACCCATCGCAACCAAATGGCTGGTGTCCTGAACTGATGATGATGATGATGATGATGATGATGATGATGATGATGATGATGATGATGATGATGATGATGATGATGATGATGATGATGATGATGATATACAGTATATGTATATACAGACTGCATAAGTTCGGAGTATATGTATATATCTGTATGTCTGAAAGTTTCAAAGTTGATTTGAGGTGAAATGTATATGTGATCAAATAAAGAATTGTCAAGTATTGGTATAGTAATGTACAAATGCATACATACATGCCTACATATACGCGTGCATACATACATACATACACGTATGCATACATGCAAACATATGACAGTAGAATGGAGTGTGGATGTGCTGGCAATCGCCAAGATGATGGGAATTGATTACCATGGCTACGCTTTGGGCTGTTGCAGCATCTGATGGAACTGGAGCAAGACTTGATGGAGGAAGAATCGCAGACGCCGGTCTACTTTACGTACGAAACGCCGGAGTTGAATGTCATCTATGATGATATCAAAAGATTCAGCAACAGTGACTCAGCGGAATCGGCTCTTGAAGGTAGCGTCCTTGTCTAGGTTTCAGCTTATGGATTTTGGACTTGACAAATGACCAAGGACAATGGAGATCATTTATTCGTACTCATCACCGCCAATGGCTGGTGTCAGGAACTGGTGATGATGATGATGATGATGATGATGATGATGATGATGATGATGATGATGATGATGATGATGATTAAATGTATAATACTTATTTAGTTTATTTGATTTTGATTATTCAGTTCTCATGGGATCGGTCACGTCGAACGGTTTCCAGCTGCAAGTGTCTGGACCTCAGTCGAAGGCTCTCAACGACTTTCAGATCGTTAACATTCAGGTTAGTTTGGTTTTGCTTTGTAATTCTCAGCTCGGTCATTACATATAAGGTGCTATATAAATGGTCGGGTAGAGACGTGCATACCTGTATATTATACCGATGCAACACTGCATTGCTGTGTGTTAATTAGTGACCCACAGCGTAATATTGCATAATCGGTAAAGTTGATGAGTGCAGTACCAGTAGTTCTGTTACAGAAATTCAATTGACGCCTTAGGAAATTAGTAATGGTAATTGCAAATTTATTTAGCACCACTTCAAGAGAGGTTGTCAGAGTGCTCAACATTCTTTGTGGAGTAGTTTGTATTGAGCACCTCTGAGAAGTTTGTTCTTCAAGAGTCGCTATATAAATTGACAAATGCCACACCATGATTTATGTAGCACCTTTGCTTGTTATCGAATCACTGAGTGATGGTGTGTGTGGGGTAGTTGCTAACGGTCCCAATATGTTGTGACCATGCATGGGACGGCTAAGCCTGTGTCCTATTTCTGACTAATTGTAATTAGTAACTTCTGTTGCGCCGGTGTCTAATGCACAAGGCATCAACCTAATAGGCACCTAGTCGGGTACTTTGCGGTACGTCCAGACAAGTGGTAGTGTATCGGTAATATCAGTGTTAACTATGGTGGATATTTTGGTGGACTTCCAGACAACCTGTGCATTTTGCCCCATGTGAACTGACAAATTGTCTAAACCAGGAAATTTTAGCAGTTAGCTTGAAAGTGGCATTCATTATAAATTGGGTCAATCAAGTCTGAGGACACTAATCTCACATATCTAATCTAATCCAATAACTTCTGTGGCACCGTTGTCATACGACACAAGGCGCGAGCCGATGGTTACTTCAGATAAGGTCGTAGTCAAGAATCTTTATGCACTGGAGCTGCAGGTCAATGTCTGATTGGTCAGTGAAAGGAAAAGTCAAACTATGATGAGTTTACAAGCAAGTTGAGAAAGGTAAAGTCTTCAGATCTGTTTTAGGCTAATCTGATATCATGTCACATGACTTGATTGATAGTTTAAACAGAATTTCAGATTAATTCAGGTGGTAATGTTATAATTTTGATTGAAATTTTAGGGCAAGTTGGCCGGCTATGGTATAGAGGAACAACTGCCAACGATCATGATTGTTGCTCATTATGACTCGTACGGCGTGGCTCCAGTGAGTTGCTGTTACCACTTTCTTGTTACTTCTTTAATTTAATTTATTTACTGTCATTTTGTCTGAAAAGTTAAGCGAGTGATTGAAACTGTCCATGTTATTTACCAGTTATAGAAGACATGCAAAATGAAAATGACACTGTTTACTTTGGCAGTGTTTTCCTGGTTTTCGAGATAATGTAGATATTAGACACATAGTTAATATCTATTGTGTTTTTGAATTGTCTTCAATTGAGCCTGTTGTTCATTAAAGTAGTCTGATGTTGGGTTTGCACTGTCATAATGTACTGATCTGTAATAAACTGCCTTTCATTGACTGGAAGAGATTGATGTTACATTTGTCCACTTTTATTAACGTACACTTCAAATGTTTCGAGGAACACCTAAATAAGCTTCTAATTTCTATCTGCAATTTCTATGAGTTTGTTCCGATTGATTTACCAGTATGCATGTTCTGTAGTTCATATGTCTTGTCGACTGGTCAGTAGTAGATATTTAATGGCTGTGTGATTTGTCCTGGTTGTTCCAGACGTTGTCATTTGGTGCCGACTCGAATGGAAGTGGCGTTGTGGCACTCCTGGAATTGGCTCGTCTCTTCTCTAAACTTTACACCAACTCGAGAAACCATGCAAAGTATCCTTTATGCCCTGCAGAATGTTGGTTTTGACTATGTAGTCTTACATTAGATTCTTCAGAGAAGTTGAGAACTGATGGTTCGTAAGTTTAGCGTTGGAGTAATTGGCTTGTTAAATGTAAGTAAGTTCCTTCTTGTTTTCCGTAAATCCTTCGTTATCAGATATAACCTGATGTTCTTGCTGTCTGGAGCTGGAAAGTTCAGCTACCAGGGCACAAAACGTTGGCTGGATGATCAGTTTGAAAGTGGAGGTAAGTCTGTCTGACTCCCTGATCTGTTTTGTGTTAAATCAAATGTTTCATAACTGTTTTCAAAAGTATTCTTGTGTCAGTGGTTTCCATGTTGTAGTTAGAGTAATTGATTATATTTACCTTTATACAAGACTTACTTTTTTATAAGATGTACCCTTTTACAAGACTTTTTCAAATTGTTTATCCAACATAGACTGCTCCATGTGCTCCCCTAGCAGATTCGGCAATGATGAGTACACTGACACTCTGGGAGGGAAGATGAGACAGCAAGGGAGAGGACTGGCCATTTGCCCTCATATGCCAAAGCTAAGAAAATGAAGTCGCTAACACTTCATACCCATAGCTGCCTCAGGGCTCGCTTGAGGGGCTCTTCTAACTTGGTCAGGTTGCTTATCCAACATAGACTGCCTCTCTGTCTTAGAAACTGATGTGGATGTTGACCTGATAACAGCTTGGTTTTGGTGCACCTTTGTTTGATGTCTTTTGATTAGACACCAGATTAACGCAATAGCTTTGTTGGAAATGCTGTATGCAGAAATGCGTGGAGAAATGTAGGCTTAATTACAATACCTACTTATGTAATTACCTTATCTTACGGTCAGTTGTACGTTTGTAATTCTGTTGTTTTCAAGAGACAAGCCAGTTGGGTGATGTTGCATTCGTCATATGTCTGGACACGATTGGAAAAGGTGACACGCTGAATATTCACGTCTCCAAGCCTCCAAAAGAAGGGTCACCAGTTGACGTCTTTGTCAAGGTAACCATTCAGATGATCTCGTAGTAATGTAATGTAATATGACACAGCATAGCACAGTGAATTACATCATAGAATTACTTGTGTACGCGAAAGAGTTGTCATACCATGCCTCACTGTAATGCAAATTCGGATATAACAAGGTCAGGACATGATTGCAAGAATTTGTTCAGCTATACTAAATGGGCTCATGGTAACATGGTTGTGTTATAAGATGACTGTAAAAATTAATTTATCCATACTAAATGGTCTCATAATAACATGGTCAAGATTGTTACTGGGCGGTTCTTGATATGACTTTCAAAGACATAATTATAGCGTGTTATTGGTGTAGTTGACTTTGAAGGAGTTTTTGTTAAGCACATATTGACTATGGGTTGGCAGCTTTTTGGTTTTTGGTGTAGTGTATTATACACAACAACAGCAAGCAGTTTGAAATGAATCCAGTAGCATTACAGTTTAAAGTTTTAACGTCCACATATTGTAAATAAGAGTTGAGTGTTGGAACTTTCTGTAGAACATGGAAATCCTTGTGAACGAAACGCAGCCGGAGAAACAGGTGAATATGATTCACAAGAAGATAAACCTAGCCGAGGAATTTCTTGCGTGGGAACACGAGCGCTTCAGCATTCGAAGGATGCCTGCTCTGACTGTGTCTCGCCTCGACAGCAACAAGAGCCCCCAAAGAAACACAATCCTTGATACAAGGTTAGGTGAAACTCAGTGCTTGAACTCAATGAGAAATATAAAATTCAGTGCTTGAACTTAATGACAAATCTGAAAGATTCCTTGAACTAAATGACAGATATGAAACTCTCTCCTGGAACTAAACGAGAACTATAAAATTCAGTCCTTGAACTTAATGATAAATATGAAACTCAGTCCTTTAACAAATAAGATGCACAGTTTTCAGACCTGCTTCACCAACTTGGTGTTATTTTAGCAATATTTTCATCTTTCAACTCTGGACATGAATCTGGTGTGTGTTTGTGTGTGTGTTTGTATGTGTGTGCGTGAGTGTGTGTGAGTGAGTGTGTCACTGTTTAAGTTATCGTTGTCTTGCGTGCTGATTTTACTTCCTGTTCATAACGATATTTGATATCATTTAGGTTTATGTTGGCAGCGCTTTTGTGAAGTACTTTAAAAGCACGACATTACATGTCTAGTTAACTAACGAACTTTTGTTTTGTGTTTTTCTAGTCGATTGTATCTCTAAATTCCCAAATGGAAGATTGCGTTAATTGTCTAAGAGTTAGGCTCCCTTACGAAAGAAAAGCATCAATGCAATTTTAAGTCGTTTCGGAATTTCTTTAGAATTTAAATATTTCACCGAGAAAGTCGAATCCATCAGTGCAGTTAATATTTGGTTTTTGGCTTACTAATTTTCAGCAGTCCGACCATTTGTTCTTTGACTTGTGTTTTTATATTTGTCTTAATTTGTCTGACCAGCATTGATTAACTTGTTTAATTTTAATTTCAGGAACACCGTGAATATGAACGACTTGTCAGCAAACATCAAGGTCTTGGCCGAGGCAATTGCCTGCCAAATTTACAATATGACTACAAGTGAAGGGGCAGAACTTTTCACTGATGGACTGGTAACATGGCAGATAAATTTTGTTTTGCAAGATAGTAGTCTGTTCAAGTTGTGGTTAAGAAGGCTTCTGTGCAGATTGCTTAGAAATTAACAATCTAAAGTAAAACTTTGCATATGCTTGGGTGACTACATTGTGAGATGTAAACGGGAACTTCTGTCAGTTTTCAATTAAGAACGTAGTTTCCACGTCTTAAAGTCTTTTTGCTTTTTTCGGTTGTTTATTAAGGCACCTTTAGTTAACAAAGGCATTAATCATGGTATATATGTATATTTTGAGTTTGAGACAGTGTGTAAGATTTTGGAACAGTGTAAGTTGTCTTCCAGTTCGACAATTTAAGGATAATTTTGGTGACATTAACAGCAAGTTTCATTCAATGTTTAACACTTTAACGACGAGAGCGTACTAAAAGTGACTGGGAAACCAATGCAGCTTGCCGTTAAAGTGTTAAGATGTGACTTGAAAGCAATACTCATCTGTTGATGTTTTTGATTTCCTTTAAGAAAATTGACGAGGACTTAATTAACTCGTGGATGGACTATCTGTCGAGCCGACCCCGTGCTGCCCAGCTGCTGACGAAAGACAGTTCCGAACTGGCCAATCTGCAGCAAGCGATGACAAGACA
Source organism: Allolobophora icterica (assembly GCA_963556255.1). Taxonomy (NCBI): domain Eukaryota; kingdom Metazoa; phylum Annelida; class Clitellata; order Crassiclitellata; family Lumbricidae; genus Allolobophora; species Allolobophora icterica. The sequence continues at coordinate 27,743,002 of OY744617.1, forward strand.
CCTAAAAGATGTCAAGCGACACACATTCAAGGCTGACAAAAGGTTTGTAACAAAAACTGCTTGCATTGCCTCTACACAGATATCGGAGGCATGTTTCCTATATATAATACTGTATATTTTGGCATCTAAATGTTTGTGCAGCACTTTAAGAGCCTCTTATAAGTGCTCCACATTATTCAAAGCTGACGAAAAGGGCTTTTGTGAGGTTAATTTAGCAAAAATTGCATGCATTGGCTCTACAACGATGTCAGAGGCATGCTTGCCGTATTAATAAAATCCTGTATGTGTTTGCATTGAAATGTTTGTGCAACACTTTAAGAACTTCTTGTAAGTGTCTCAGTGAAGTTCAAACAACCTCAGTGATGTTCAAGAATTATAAGTATGCCTATGGTTGATCGAAACTGGCTTTACTGTACGTCTATGGTTGATCGAAACTGGCTTTACTGTACACTGTGAAATTATTGCTTCTGATCAGTGAATTCTTCACTGAGGGACTTTGCAGAAGTGCAAAAATGGTACATTCACTGTGGCTTAACAGTTTAATGACGAGTGTGTACTAAAAGTGACTGGGAAACCAATGCAACTCGTCATTAAAGTGTTAAGCTACAGTTTATGCTTGTGACGCCTAGCATCAGTATTTGCAACTGCCTCAGAGGAAGTTCACTCATTGTTAAACCAGTTAGGAGTAAACCACCTTGTGAAGTATATCATGTTGATGATAAACATATACAGTTGGTACTGTTTTGATAAAAAGGACACTCAGTGAGTGGTGTCTAGTGTGTTGCCAGCATTAAAAGTAGTATTAACCGTAGCAGATGTATAATTTTTTCACTTTGGCCGTCCCCACATTCTTGGTGACAGAATTTTTATTCGATTTTTGTCCAGTAATGACTAGTATATCTAAGTTTTGGCAGAGTTTTTATTCGATTTTGTCAAGTAATGACTTGTATGTCTATGTTTTGGTAGCAGAGTTTTTATTCGATTTTTGTCAAGTAAAGACTTGTATATCTAAGTTTTGGTGGCAAAGTTTTTATTCGATTTTGTCAAGTAATGACTAGTTTATTTACTGATTTCAGGGATCCAGAATGCGTTTTCTACAGTGGGACTGAATTTACAATGAATGCCTACAGGTTGAATGTTTTTCCTTGACTGTTTTTAATTAGAATTAATTTACCAGTCATTTTTAGTTTTTTTTAATGTTCTTTGTGATTTAAATCAAGACCAACTGGTGCATTTATAAGGCAGACGACCCATCATGATGCCCCGCTGCAGTACTGGAGGTAGATTGGCAATCATCTTTTGCATACTTGATTTAATTCCAGTGGATAGAATACAGTGAAGCAGTTTAGGTCACGAAGGAATTAATTCTTGACAAGAGAGTTACCTGTGAGTTTTACCTATGTAATCAGAAACATTCCACAATTCTGCGGTTTCAGGATTAATGGTCAAAAGATTTCTTTAACTATGAAAGTGCTGAAATTTGGCAAATACATTTGTTTGAATGGGAAAATCCAGTTTCTATCCCACTCAGAGTTCATGCACTGGAAATGTGTAATGCTGCTATCATAACCATGTTGTTTGGAGTCTTCACAGTTTAATGACAAGCGTGTACTAAAAGCGACTAGAAAACCAATTCCGCTTGTCGCTAAAGTGTTAAGGAAGTCTAAGGTGTATCTTCCAATATAAGCCAGTTTCTACTCTTGAACTAGAGTCTCATTTTGTTTTGAGTGGATTTAGTATGAATTTGTTATGCTATGTTCTCTGCTGTATAACTATGCAATTACTTTTCTCTGTGTAGCGTGAAGCCAGCGATCTTTGATCTCTTTCTCGGCTTGGCTATTGCTGCTTACCTGGCTGTTCTGTATCTCGTCACCCAGGTGAGATTTCGTGATAGACAAATTCTAATGTCTGATGAATTTCTTTTTGATTATTTTGGCAGGTTTTTAATTTGCCAGTTCACCAGATCATTGAAAGTTTATGATGTTCCAGAGAATGTTTTTGCCATGTACTGATTTGTTTCAAAATTTACCGGAAAGCATTTAATTATCTAGTTGTATTTAAAGAGTGTTGGGGTTTGATGTAACACCTGTGAATCATTTGAGGATTGTCTTAAGTGAAACTGTGCTCTACAATTTGCTTTGGTGATGACAGTGTACTAAAAGCGACTGGGAAACCAATGCAGCTTGTACGAATGATGGGAGCATACATGCAAGGTTAAACAGAAGTACAGCCTACACAGGAGTTATCGTAATATAACATCAGTTGCACTAACACAACAGTCAATGCCAATCATTCAATCAGTGTGTTGAATGTAATACTAGTAATAATATTTGAAGGTCTTGGTTTAAAAACTTTGGACACTAAAATTCCATTATATATGTCACATTTGGAGCTTTTCCTGTGATTGATGCTAGATTAAAGGAGGCTAAATAGTACTGGCATAAAAGTGACCTTGGCCTTTCTATGTCAAGGTCGCTTTTGTGTTAGTACTACTGGACTACTTGTATTGTGCTAGAACCCCAACAAAATGTAGTTGAAGCTAAGACCATGAAAGTTATTCCAGACTTGAACCATATCTTAAAAACTTGCTTGGGTTTGATTAGTTTTTGAGCTCGTGCTGAAGTATTTGTGATGATGCTGCAATTTGAATGCTAAATCATGAATTTTCTTGACGTCCTTTTGCAGAATTTCCACGATGTCTATGCTTTCGTCAAAAGGCTCAACACAAGTAATGGCATTACCACAAAGAAAGTACTCTAGCCGTGTGCTTCGTTGAAAGGCATTGCAAGAGTTCCGTTCTATGGTTTTGTGGAGCTGTTTCCTTACCTACCAGACTCTTTTGTTGAACTTTAAACTTCAGCGTGCAATGAATGGCGAATCGCGGACTGATTCTCGAACTGATTGTCATCGGCGCTGCTGCTTGTGACATTGAGTCATTGTTCGCAATCTGTGGATATTTATTTTCAGCTGTTTATGTAGTAGTTACATAACTCAAGTCTGCCAAGTTTCGTGTGCGGGACAAATCATTTTAGTCTCGATCCTCATCTACAGGGCTTTACACTGTACATTGTATGTTCCTGACGTCGCAAAGGTTGACCTATCGACTTTCCTCAAGTTACGATGTCACAGTTGTTTTTTATCGCATTTCTTCCCTGATAAGAGTTTTGTGATCAAAAGTTGATTGTTAATAAACAAATTATAACGTTTGATTGATTGAATGATTGCTGTTGAGTGTTGTGTTTGTGCAACTGATGTTATATTACAATAACTCTTGTGTAGGCTGTACGTCTGTTTAACTTTGCATGTATGCTCCATCTTGCAATAATGTCACTAGTGTAAGGTAAAGTTAAGTGTTTGTCTATAGTGACCGTATGGACTCGATCCTGCTTGTTTTCAGTTCATTTATCGGGTGAGATTCTTGACACCACTGCCTGTTTGAATGGGTGTCTCACAGCTCAGACCATTCAATCTAGAGATTCAGATTGCGAAGAGAATCATGACTAATATACGAACCGGCACCCTCGCACAGAGAGGCACCTTAACGATGAGATTGTACTAAAAGCAACTGGGAAACCAGTGCAGCTTGTCGGTAAAGCGTTAACCTATGTTTTAACTAGTGCAGCTTACCAGTCAAATCTAGTTATTGCTCTGATGATTTCCAGAGATTCTAAAGAGAACGTTATACTGGTAAGACTGTGCCAAAGGAAAGATGCCATATTGTGTGGTGCTCTGTGTAAGACAAACTATTTAATGGGTACTCTTGGGTTGTTGAGTTCTGTATGCAAGTGCAATGTACTTTTGTTGACTCTTAGGGAATTGAAGATGGTACTATTTGTGAAGAAAGATTTCCTCAGTTGATGGAAACACCCAGCAAAATCCTAATTAGGCCCTACATTGGTTATAGGGTACGTTAGGGACGTAACTTTGGTCTAAAAAGTGAGGAGTACCAATTTCTTACATACACGAAGCAAGGCTGACACTGCGATCTCTGGGAAGGCACAATAATAAACTATTGATTGGCATTGTTCAAAAGGTGGGGTTACGGTACCCCAATCCAAAAAGTGGGGTACGGGTACACCCATAAATTTCGCCTCTTTATCGCAGGCTAGCACGGTCCGTACACTGGGGCCTTAAATGGCGTGGCACTCGTTCAGACGGGCAGGATTTCGCCCGATGAATTCAATGAAAATGAGTAGGGTCGATGCAGCTAACTTCTGGTTAATCGTAACTCCGTTACTGCCGTTCTCGAGTGTTGCCAGTCCCAAGTCTAGATGAAAGAGGCGGGCGACGCCATTGCCAATCGTCTTTGTTATGGCACAGCGTCGTTAAACAGCAACAACTACTACTTGGCTATTCGTGGTCGGATGGTGCCAGTCCAAAGCCAGTAAAAAGGCGGATGGTAACGCTAACGGAAACTATATACATGTCAACGTGTGCTCGTCTACGAAACAACTAATTGTCAGCGAGGCCATTGTCACCGACATTCGTTAGTACAAGTCTCTTGATGGCTGATGCACGGTCGCTTTGTGTGAGACGGTGGTATAGATTCGAGTGCTCGCCTTGTAGCGGGGGATGCAGGTTCAAGCCTCCCCGAGACGGTGGCTGTCTTGGGACTTTGAGCTAGTAATTCAGGTACAATTGCGTGAAAAAGCTCTCAAACCATTGATGACTAAGTCTTGTTGTAAATTGGCGCTAAAGAAACAGAAAAAAAAATAACGACACCAGTTGTCAGAAGAAGAATTATGAATATTATTTTACCAGCCTAAACTGCTACTTGTTATTCAAACAATTTCTTGTACCCAGCATAGAATGAATCAAGTTAACAAGAAACTGATTGAAGGAAAGAAGAAAGTATGAAAAACGATTATTATACAAATTATAAGGGACGTAACTAAGCCCCCAACGAAGCTGAAACAATCCAAAATAAGTCCGCTAAATATTCGTATGAACACTGTATTCATGTTTCCGATTTCAGTTTACTTTTAGTGCGTTTTGGACCGGATGTTATTAATGTTGACGTGACGTCGATGGTTGACGTCACGTAATGCATTAACATCATAATGATTAATATCTTTGACTTAATGTCTAATACAATGATCAGGCACGTAACTAGGCTTTTTCGTTTGGGGGGGGGGCTTAAGCCTTGAACATGGCAACATTTATACAGTGTTTATACGAATTTTAGCCGTAAGCATACAACGGCTTGACTTGTTTGGGGGGCTTCAACTTCGTTTGGGGGGGCTTAAGCCCCCCCAAGCCCAACGCTAGATACGTCCCTGACAATGATCTCGTTCACCAAGCTTTATTTGGTGATCGAGCTTTTTACATTTCCTGGCATTATTTTTTAATGCTCGAATCGGACCATCGATGAATCGGACACGGTGAAACATGGCTAGATTATGCTAAAGAGAATCGAGGGCCGACCTATTCATACGTGGCGTATCCCTTGTGAACAACCTTCGTCGCTTATAAAATAATTTAACTTAAAATAGCCCTTTGCTGGAAGTCAACATCACGATCGCATTTGCAAAACTGATCGATGCCTCCGATGTGCAAACAGTATCCAGTGTTGTATCTTTATGCACAGGCTCAATTACGATTTCATTTAATCCTCACAAGATCGATAATAATACAATGGTCAGCGAGCTGGACTGTCAATCGAGAGGTCAGAAGTTCAAATCCCCGCGAGAGCAGAAATCTGTTTTCGCGATTTCTGCTCCACTTGACTCACTTGAGCCCTTTAGCCAACTCTCCTGAAACGCTTTCAATGGGGAATATAAGGCGCCTGCAGGGAAAACGCTGGCCACCCACCCTCGTAGGCCTAGGCCTTTTCTTCCTAAAACGATCGATTTGCCTTAACGCCAGCGCACAGTCCCGGATTTAGGCATAAGCTAAAAAAAAGCTATAGCTTAGGCCTTAGGGTCTCACAATTCACATGGGCTTCAAAACTTCAGAGGGATAACAGGCCTAGCTTCGTAGGGCTTACGGAGTCGGTAGACCTGTGTGTGTTTGTGTGTGTGTGTGTGTGTGTGTGTGTGTGTGTGTGTGTGTGTGTGTGTGTGTGTGTGTGTGTGTGTGTGTGTGTGTGTGTGTGTGTGTGTGTGTGTGTGTTGTTTGTGTGCGCGCGCGTGTGGTTGTGTGTTGGCACTGATTGTGCTGGATAAAAAAAGATCAAATCTGCATGTAAACCGTCAATTTCCACGGCGTCCAAACGACCTTTCGCAGAAACGAAGGCTTCTCAAAGCATCTAGGCCTATCGCGTGATTTTACTGTACTTCGGAACAACAGGAAGTTTTGTAGTCGTGCCTTCTCGGGTTCAGTACTCATAGAATGGAACAGTATTCCAACTTCAATCTGTTGCTAAATTTCAATCAAAATTAAAAACTCATCTATTCACATTGCACTAGGACTAAGAATGCGTTCTCGTGAAAGACTTGTCTTTTTAAAGCGCGTTATAAATCTTCAGTTGTATTGTATTGACTGGAAAGGGTCAGATCGTGGGGGTAGAGTCGTATCACTGCCCCATTTCTTCTGACCCGTTTCGGATCTACGGGATCGTAAATTAAAAATTACGTTGCCTGAGTTAGGGCTTTCTTCGAACGGACTCGGTGAGGGGATCCCGCCATAGGCGTGATGACCTGCGTCTCTAACCCCACGAGATAGAGGGTGCATGGGAAGGGTAGGAGTGAGGTGAAGCATTGTGTCTTTGTACGCCGACTCAAGACCCACAGTTGTTTGATTATAGATTAATATCTAGTATATATTATTTACACCAGAATCAACAATCCTGTTTCCTGCGGTCCCGTTTCAACATGGCTGCCACTTTTGGGGGGATCGGTTAACATTTAATGTTGAGATTAGGGATGCTTCCTTGGGTCCATTTACAGAAGGGAGGGTTCGGGTGAGGGAGATGACACCACAGTATAAATACGTAATTATTTATACTGTGATGACACGTTTGTGTAGGTAGGACACCGTGGGAGCGTTGTGGGAATCGGACGTAAACGTCCAAATTGCCTAAGAGGGTAAATAGGCGATTTTGTTCTTCGCTTGTAAGGGTCGGCCAGCGTGGGAAGGATTATCTTTAAGAGGCATCGTGAGGCTGTCTTTGTACGAGTGCACATGTAGGGACTTGGGCATTTCTCATGATTTCTTTAACTGCACGTATGCAATCAGATATGTGGATACTCCTCCCTTAGGCCTATTTGTAGGTTCACCGACCTCCAGTCTTCGAATTTAGTGCAGCCGAACTTCCGATCATGTTTGATCACAACTGAAAGCTAAGCTATTCGGCTGATCCGAACCAATCACGTTTCTTATCTGAAATTGAAATTCCGATTTCAAAGCAAGCGATTTATCGTACATACGCGTGTATAAAACCACACGTAGCCTCAACTTAATCTTTTGTATGTATTTATGTATGTATGTGTGTATGTCTGTATGTACGCCTGTATAATTATGTATGTACGTATGTATGTATGTATGTATGTATGTATGTATGTATGTATGTATGTATGTATGTATGTATGTATGTATGTATGTATGTATGTATGTATGTATGTATGTATGTATGTATGTATATGTATATGTGTATGAATGTATTATTTTACATTGTATTATGCATAAACTTTTCAACATTTGTTGAATGTATAATGTATGTACATTATGTGTATGTAGCCTGTGTATGCATGCATATGTATATGTATGTACCTATGTATATGTTTGTATGTAGGCCTATGTATGTCTGTATGAATGAATAAATATAAGCGGATGCTATATATGTAGCACATTCATTGGACTTGTGACAAATATAGTGCAGGTAATGTACATAATGCGTTTCGGCTATACGCATTTATATGTAGCCTGCTTTAATTAAGATATTCTGAGATGCGTAATGTTTCGGAAATGTAGGCTATTCTACAGCCCAGTCACATCAGGTTTCTAGATAACTATACCAGCTATAATGTAAACAGTGGACCGTCTCTAAACGGGGTTAAACAGAGACACCACTGTTCAGTAATTGCCGAAAATAATGGAGGCCTGTGTAGTAATAAATAGTTATTTTAGGGCTACACCACACGTCTCCAGGGATGCCATAGACTGCGTAGTTACAGCGAATGGATACGTAACTAGGTAACATTGAAAATAGCCAACAAGTATTCTAGAAAACGAGGCATTCGACTCTCTACATTTATATAAAAGTCTGTGGTTATAGTTCAGAGTTTATAGCCATGGATAGACCTCTATGCACCCTTTAGCTTTGTGAACCAAACTGTACAGTTATACACTGGCGTACAACACTTCAGATAGCCAACGCTGTTTGCGTGCGAATGGCCCAACCTCTTACCCCCCGGATGGGCAATGGTTTCGCCGGCCGTAAGAGAAGAGAAACGTTTCAAAGGTAGACCAGTCCAAACCAAGGTTTATCGGGCGTATGTACGAAGGATATTGCGATATATTTTAGGAATTTTAACAGTTACTTCAGAAAATATCCGTCATAAAATACACAGTTTTGCGATGGTCATCTAGTACTGCGTTCGTGGTGTTATTGTCGAATGAAAAACGAGGATTTTAAGGTAAAAACTGTTAGATCGAGTCTCGCTTCAACCCATGACCGATACAAAGGCCAGTGCTTCATTATGCGGGCATGTTCACGCAAAGTTATTTTCGTCGAAAAATCGTTAAATTTATCTAGTTTTAAGTATAAAATGTTTAACGACTTGACGCATTTTATGTGTCAGGCTTATGGATACTGCACAGGGTGGAATTGTTGAAAATGTATGTATAGTCTGCAGGAAGTCATTGTTGGTGCGAGAGTATTATCCTGGTCTAGCAAGAGTGCCTTTGGATTAAAATGTTATATTGTGAAAATGTATAAACTGCAAAATCAACAGTACTTAATTAATTTTTCATGTAATGCTGCATAATTTTACATGTATTTAATAAGCATTTCCGATTCGATAAATAGTAATATTCTTTCTTATTTAATATCTAGGTTTTATAAATAATACATTATTACACGCAGTATCAGTGTAATACTTACACAATACAATTGTAATGTAATGCTAGTATTGAATTATACAATACAGAATTTTTTAACCATTTAACATTTATTTGATTATACAAGACTGTTCACAATTTATGCTATATATTACGTGATGAAATTTATCAGCAAACACTTGCACGTATTATACATGATTATTTACAGTTTTTAAAATCTTTATTGAGTAATCTTTACTGGTGGAGCGTGGTGGCTCAGTGGTAAGTTCGGAGCCTTGTGACCGGAGGGTTGCAGGTTCGAATCCCACTCTAGCCGCTGCGTACGGACCTTGGGCAAGTCCTTCACTCGCGATTGCTCGTGGCGCTTTGGCGTGAAAACTCCGACACAGTATCAAATGCTGTAGTCGGGAGCGCCTCTGAGTAGTAGTAGACTTGAGGACGCACTATAGAAATATCCGAAATAAAAATAAGTAAATAAATAATATAAATAATTGCTATATATGAATATGGACTTTGTGTTTATTGACCATCATTTGTGATTTATCCACAATACTGTATAAAATATATAATTATGAAACCTCATATTCAACAGAATGAATTGTATAATGATAATATTGTTTCGGAACAGTTTCACAATTGGCATCTCAAATTAGTAGACTTTCCTTCCTTCAGAGACTCTTGAGTAAACATGCCTGTAAATATATCTATCTATCCATATTTTTATATGCACACACACACGCACGCGCGCGCGCGCACGCACACACACACACACACACACACACACACACACACACACACACACACACACACACACACACACACACACACACACACACACACACACACACACACACACACACACAGACACACACGCACACGCACAGACACACACATATACACACACATATACACACTCAGTGCTGTGCATATCTGAGCCTTTGCTAAACACCTTCTTTATACTATCAGATCCAATGTGAGCATGGTTGTCCATAGGATCTTTCATGGTTCACTTTGACATGGTTTCATAGGTCTACTGTTGGAATGGCTCTATATCTGGTTTAACAGATGGTATTTGGCAACCATAAATGGGTCCAGACTTCTTGAATTGGGCATCAGTTTGCCTTATTGTTCCTCAGGGTTGATGTGTTGGGTCTTCTTACCTCACGTGGAAGCTCTAATCCAGACATCCTGAGGAGTAGACAGTGAACCTTAGACTGTTGTAGTTCATTATGGCTGCATGCACTCACCATGGATAAGAGCAGAAGAAGAAGAGAAGACGACACTACCGTGTCGGTAGTCGATTGGCTATGGGTTCGAGCCTTCCCTGGTCACTGTGTAGGGACTTCGAGCAAGTCCTTTGCTCGCAGTTGCTCAGCACCACTGATTAATGCTTGGTCAATCGTGGCGCTTTATAAATGCTTAATAATATTGAAATATTTATCGTGGAGAAGGGCTATGTAAATTTCCTATTACATTAGAACCACTTGTGCTACTAAATTATTCACAAACTGGTTTAACCAGTGCCGTGCTCGAGACTTGCAGCCCGGAGGCCTGCTACCAATCTGGGTGGTCAAAACACTCCTATGATTCACTTGTATGTACTGTGAGGGGGGATGAGGGAGGGGGTGGGAAGGTCTTAAGCAGGAGGGGTGTGCTGTGTAATATATCTCGCTTTGTGTTGTCAGAGTTAATGATCTTGACCAGGGGCATTGGTCCTTTGTTGGTCTGCAGTGTGGGAGCTGTTCACTCGAGCAGGATAGGACCAGGGACCCTCGGCCAGAGACCATTAATTCTAATTAATCTCCATTCTAATTAATGCTGGCCATTGGGCGTAATTAATCTGCAGACCAGTATTATCGGGTCGGCTTGAGCAACTTATGGATGGTCTTGAGGATGTATGTGTTTGGAAAACGAAAACACACTTGGCAGAAGAAACAATGCCACATCTGCCAGGCTATCTTTTGAGCCTCCCTCTCACCCTCCCTCATTGTATGTCATCCTCCCTCATTGTATGTCATCCTCCCTCATTGTATGTCATCCTCCTTCGCTGTATGTCATCCTCCCTCGTTGTATGTCATCCTCCCTCGTTGTATGTCATCCTCCCTCGTTGTATGTCATCCTCACTCATTGTATGTCCGTGGGAAATTCAGTTTTTCATTGTACTGTAAGCTCTACAAAGTGTGGAATGTGTGTATGTGTGTGCGTACTGGTGTGTATGCGAGTGTTTGCTATGGTGATGCCTTGTTATCTCCTATCTGGCACTCCTCAGGCTTTCATTCTGGAGTAAAGGATCACCTCTTGAGGAATTCCTATTATCCGGATCTGCCGCCTTCCAATCAGTCTCGTCTTAAACGGCACCCGCCTTAGCATCTTCTGCCCACCCTCGCTGGTCTTCTGGTAACCGGACTTGGTGTCTCTGGACAACCCCTCTGATATGACGCAGCGGTCATGAATAGAAGGAATGTCTGCTGATGGCAGATACTAGTGTTTCTAATTGCTTGGGAGCATAATGTCTCCCTTTATAAACATTGATCAAGTCCATCGAGTAAGGTAAGGAAAGTCTTTGTTTCGAGTCTTCTTGATAAACTGCTGTTCTCTGTCGAAACTCCTCTGAACCAAGTCTTGAGAAGGTCAAGGCTGAGGTAGTCAGATGGGAAACCCCAGTTGTTGAACTCCCCTTTGGTCTTCCATATTATAAGTAAGTAAGCAAGCAAGTATATTCTTTATTAACCTGACTGCCCTTTGGTGTACAGACTTTTAATAAACACAGTTAAAAAGTACATGTATATAGCATCCTGGAGCTATAGTTCCGGCTTTATAGTACCAATGTATGGTACCAATTATAGTACCAATATAGTCCCCAAGGCTTTATGTTACCAATGGTAGTGTCTTCTTGTAAGGCAACGTAAGGTTGACGTCAATGGCCAGGCAGCCATAAGGTGTCACTAAACACTGGACAGCAATGCCACTCTCTTCGGGAAATGTCTGACTGCAGGGCACAGTGCATGCCCTATGCCACACCGTTGCTGGACATTTAATGTCTGATAACAGCCCGTTCAACATTTAATATTCAACAACATTCAGCAACAATAGCAATAACGTTGCCATATATTTCATTTCCGATAATATTCTACCAGTCGCACGAGTGTAATGTTTTGTCTACGATATATCCAGCCTTTTACTTCTCCGAGTATAATAGAGTGGTAGGTAGTTTGCTGTAGGTAGTTTATTATGTAGATGGGCATATTTTTTATAGCTCATTTTACTACCTCACGTAAGTGCTTTTCGCTAGGATGGACGAGGTAAGAGTACTAACATAACAAGTTCGTCAGTATGCGAATGGTACTCTCATTGTAGGCAGAGGGTCGTCACTGGCAGACGTGTAGAGACTGATTAGCATTTGTGTATGTGTACATGTGCTTGGAGATGGAATTTATATGGGGCCTTTACGGGCCGCTTGAAAGAAGCGTGTATATGTGGCACAAGGAAGACCCTTGTGTCGCATATGCACAATTGTTTGCTGGTGTTGTTGGAGCTGTTGTGTGTTCGTTATTGGTATCGATTGCGTTGGGGGTTTTTGGACGCTAGACGGCGCCTCGATCGGCCGCATCCATTGAGAGACTGATTTCTATGCTGCCTTCCATGGAGTAATGACATTGCCTTCCATGGAGTAATGACAATGCCTTCCGTGGAGCATTGAATCCAGCATTGGACGTCTTTGTGTTCCTGCTAACCGGGATGTTTGTGTAATGAAACGATGTCTTTGTTTCCGTTTTTTTTTATCTCGGCATGTCTCTCTGGCTGTGTCTGTCTGTCTGTCTTCTGCTGGTTGGTTGTCTCTGTCTGTCTGGTTGTGTGTTTGTTCACCTGTCTGGATCACCACGTCAGTTTGCATCTGTAAATTTTTCAGTACAAAACGTTCGAGACTTTGTAAATCATTTGCCTTGTATATAATATGGTTATACACACCAGCATGCTTGTATATATATTATATACATATATGTAATATATATATATATATATATATATGTGTGTGTGTGTGTATATATAAACATTCTCAAACTGTCTTAACACACTCTTGTTTAGATCAGTCAGATAGCCATGTGTGCAGTGCTATTGTGAGGCACTTAAAAGGCGCTATATCAAGTATCTCGATATATATATATATATATGTGTGTACTATATATATATATATATATAGTGCATATATGTACTATTAATATATGCAGATATGTACTATGTATATATACCGATATGTTCTATATATATATACATATATATATATATATATTTATATATATATATATATATATATATATGCCCCAAAGCATAATAATATTCATTGTGTATGCGAGCAGAGTATTTGTAAGTAATCCTGTGCATATGTATCTGATGAATTTCTTGTGGTTTATAGCATTGTAATTGATAGACTTACACTGTACATCCCAAGACAGGATCCTATTGATAGAGGCCGGCCGAGGCCGAAGCCCAGAGGGCCTTTCATCCGAGTATTTGGGGTTGTATTATATATCAGAAAAGCCCTTTGGCTTCACCCTTTGGCAGGACAAATGAAAAATCACGAGGCTTTGAGTTTGAAAGCCCCTTTCCTATGCAAATGAATCGAAGCTGGCCTTATCTCCTTAGTACAGGAAAATATCGGATGATTCAACTCCCCATTGGTCTCCTGCATTTCTAATTAGTCTTGCCGGAATCTTGGGCGTTACTGTGGGAAGGTTCAAACCCCCTGTGGTGTGTTGTCCCATACTAAATATTTGCCTATCTATAGATGCGTATAATGCATTAGTACGAAGATCTCTTAAGTATTCAACTTGACATAGGATTCAGTATTCAACTGACATAGTATAGTTCCGCGGTTTGGCAGCTTTCCGTAGCTGTAGAGCGCTTGTAAATAAGCAAATACTTTTGTTTGCATTCGACAAATACGTCGGCATGTTCAGCCTATAGTACAGGAGGACCTGAACCATCGGAGGTACAGGCAAATAAATATAAGAAACGAGAAGTCTGTGTGATCAGTAAGGCCTTATCTCCTCTCGGCAACGCTAAGCTACTATTTTTACTTGGAAGTGCTATGGCTTCCAACGGCTGCTTGTGAAAGCAGGACCTCGGGCTTAATTAATCGGCCGCGGCTGAAACTAGAATACGATGGACTAATTTGAAGAATTGTCACAACTAAGCTGGTGATAGAGACTGCCTGAGGAGCTCTAATACATCCAGCATGTGCCTATGCGGACCTATAATAATGTTCATATATGAAATATATATATATATATATATATACATATACATGTATATATAATATATATATACATAGGCTAATGTATGTATATATGGTATCTAGATATCCAGATGTTACTATATACTTTGTTATATATATATATATATATAATATATATATATATATATATACATCATACATATTTGTGTATAAATATTTGCCGGATCTCTTGATACGTCCAGCATATGCTTAGGCAGACCTACGTGATATCTATTGTGTATATATATACATATATATATGTACATATATTTCAGAATTGTTTAGTGTTATTTTAGGGGTATATAATGGTTTCCAGATATCCTGATGTTACCTTATATATATATATATATATATATATATATATATATATATATATATATATATATATATATATGTGTTTGACTATACACATACACACATATTATATATATATATATATATATATATATATATATAATATGTGTGTATGTGTATAGTCAAACACACACACACACACACAGGCGCGCGTATACACATATGGACATTTGTTTGTATAACTTCTGCATTAGTGTATGCATGTGCACACACACACAAAACTATATATCTGGCTAGTGCAGTATAATTATATTCCTGTAAATATCTAGTATATACAGATATAGTCGGCATCTGGTATACGTGCAGTCATAAACATCTGCATTATTTTACTCAGGTCCCTAGTGTAGTATTTATTATTATATTCATCCATATGAGTTGTTTAAAGATGTATATTAAATCCAGAGCTGGCATTTATTTTGGATCATATATATATATATATATATATATATATATATATATATATATATATATATATATATATATATATATATATATATATATATATATATATATAGTGTGTGTATGGGCTGTCAGCGTCAGTTTATCAATATTCGCTGTATTGGGTTTGAGTTTGTGTATGTGTTTGGTGTGCAAATGTTTGTTTCTTTAGTTTATCATGGGTTGGTTGGTCGGTGGGTCTGTCTGTCTGTCTGTCTGTCTCTGTCTGTCTGTCTGTCTGTCTCTGTCTGTCTGTCGGTGAGCAGAGGACAGTAATTGGTAGAATCTCCTCCACTGGATCTATGGCGATCGGTCGTTTTCCAGCGAGAGATAATCCATATCCAGTTGTGGTTGCAATCAATACCATGATGGCTGTGGCCTGCAGGACTCGTGGTCGCCCTGCTAGTTGTCTGGCTGGCGTCTATCGTATCCGGCTCTTTGTATGTATGCTGCGTACTGTTGTCTGCGGCTGTTTACAATACACGCAGCCCAGGTCCGCCTGCTTTCAATGCACACTTGTCTCTCCTGCCTGGATGCACTGCCTGCTTCCTTTCCTGCACGCCTGGTTTTCTCTGTCTGTCTGCCGGTGTCTGTCTGTCTGTCTGTCTGTCTTCACATGCCTGCCTGTATGTCTGGTTTTCTGTCCATGTCTGTCTACACCTGCCTGGTTTTCTATGAACACCTGTCTGCCTGCACGTGTCTGTCAGGCTGCCTGACTGCCTCCAAGGGTCTGTCTGCCAGCCTGCCATGTCTGCCTGCCAGACGGGTGTGCTGGGGATAGGGCCTGGCAGGCTTTGTTGGATTGATTTCCATAGGTTTTTGTGCCGAGTTAAACGTGTACTCGATTGACCCATCGTTGTCTGAAGGCGGCTTTATTTGATAGTTGGTGACAGCAGTTATTGTGGGGGTCTTAATGCCTGTAAGGGGGGGGGCGGTTGTTGAACGGGAGGGGCGTTGGCGGTGGGGAACCGCGCGTGATAGCATAAGGACCACGGTTTCTCCATGGTGGTTGTGGGGCACCATGGTCTGGTCTCTCCTGGGCAGGGATGTGACCCCTAACGTCTTGTGTGCTGCCCTCTTTGGGGTGGGTGAGGGTGAATGGCGATTTGAAACAACACAAGAAACTGGCCTCGTGTTGGCTGAAATTGATTTTTAACTTGAGTAGAAGCTGGTTATCGGTTTCTTGTCATTTGTCACTTTACATGTAGAAATTAAATGATGGAATTATGTAAAATATGTTTATCGAAGAGTAGTTTATCACAGCATGTGTGAACGATTATTTCATGGATTAAGTTGCTGTTGCATGTATGCATGTGTATATCCGTGCTTTTGCAGCCTGGCGCTTTCTAAGAACCTCTCATCGATGCTGCGGGCATGGATGTCTAAGGTGTTTAAACAGGTGCATCTAACAGACAAAGGAAATGTAACTTGGACCGAGTTAGAAGGACGTACGTTCACAGCAAGACTCTTGAAACAAGGGACGTATGCAGGACTGTGGGGTTTGCATAGAAGCCCTGCATAGGGGTCCTGCATAAGCCTGGCATAGGGGGCTTGCATAAGCCCTGCATAGGTGTCCTGCATAAGCCCTATATAGGTCTCCTTAAGATGCTGACATAGGGGTCTTGCATAAACCCTGCATAGGTGTCCTGCATGAGCTCTGCATAGGTGTCCTGAATAAGCTGACAGGGTCTTGCATAAGCCCAGAATATGGAGTCCTGCATAAGCCTTGCGCAGGGTCCTGCAGGGGTCCTGCATAAGCCGGGCATAGGGGGCTTGCATAAGCCCTGTGTAGCTGTCCAGCATAATCCCTCCATAGGTGTCGTAAAAAAAGCTGACAAGGGTCTTGCGTAAGCCCTGCATGTGGAGTCCTGCCTAAGCCTTGCACAGGGTCCTGCATAAGCTTGGCATAATGGGCTTGTATAAGCCCTGCATGGGGTCCTGCAAT